>JAPDKR010000057.1:0-179420 GCA_027569675.1 Penicillium crystallinum
CGGGTGAGTTCTTTATGTCGAACCATAGTCAACGGGATAGTTGAGGAGGGAAGTTATGGAATGTGTATTGTATAGTAAAAAAAGGGGGCGGTATGTAATTAATCAGATAGGCGGTGAAGAAAGCCTATGTTTGTTCCTTTGTGGCCCTGTATAATGTCGCTGTCGCTATCGCAAGAGAGTCTCAGTCCTGCCGTATCGTCAGCTGACTTTCCTACTTTTGTCGAGGCAAAAGTATCCTTGCAGGCAACTCTCGCAAACTACCAAGCGCTAAACACCGGCGACGATACGAAGAAGTTCCTCGAAACTTGCTTCAAATACCTTCCCCCAGCTGGACAGATCAATTTGTCAGAGGATATTTCCGGCTGCTGTAATAAAGATGAGATCCACCAGCTAGCCGCCAGCATCGATACTGGCTTGCTACGCCCTCCTCTGTCTAATGGTGGGCCTCAATATGTCACCCGAAGATGTGAATCGAGAGGGCAATATGATGATGATGATGATCACTCCCCTTGATGAGGAGTTTGGTCTCTTCCACTTTGTTCTTGAGGAAACTCCAACACCCGATCGCTACCACATCAAACTATTTCCTCGATTCGCATCCGGTTATACACCTTTGTTACCCAGTAATAGGGTTATCACATTGACCAGCCAGGACCATCGCTTTCATCTTCCTGGAGCTAAGTACTTACAGTTACACGCTGCCGTTGGCAACATCTTGCATGCAAGTGGCCGGGCAGAAAGCATTGAAAGGCTTATACGGGATCTAGGAGAGACAGGCGGATCAGAATTATCAAAGGACGGCAGTACGAACATCAGCGATCTACTCTCGGTCAGTCAGCTTTCCCTGCTAGCCTTAACTTCACAAACAACAGGCAGTAAGCTACGGCAGCAAGTTGCCCAGGCTCGATTGCCAGAAACAGAGAATGAGGAACCCAGATTAGGCTAGCAGACTAGATACGAACGCTGGTCTTCGATCAGTGACCTCAAATCAAAGTATTGTTACTTACCTACGCCTGTACTGTACTACTTGATGGATATGACCGCGAGATGTGGTGACGTGACGTAAACAGATAGATCTCCAGAATATGGGTCCCAGAACGGAGAAACGATGATGGAAAAACGTTCGAGATGCATCGAATTTCTTGCAGCACATTCCGAACAATGTGTTGGAAGATATCGCGGGCGGTATAGTGAAGAACTTTCCATCATCTGTCGTACTCGACACCAGCCCACGTCGGGACCTGCCAGATCCCTCAATTTGCCAGTAGAGAGATCCGAGCTGGCGCTCTGGCATCCTGCTTCCGCGGCGGTAGAATTGAATCTCTGACTTGTACATATCCGCCTGCGACCGAGGCCCTAAAGCTTGATTGTTTAGTCTCTCAGCATGGATTGGGAACTTAGGACTCCCTAGATATGCAAGCAATCGATGTGCTCTTAAATGATTTGAGCAGATATGGTTGTAGAATGTACAGTCGTTGGGCTGAAGGGACCCCTGCAGTCCAAAATGGCACCAACTTGCATTGGAAATATAACTTCATCACATTCATAACCCCACTAACGCAGTGAGGAATTTTGTATACAAGATTCTCTATATATGTACAAATATCCGCAGTTTATCTGCTAAGGTGTCAGGTTCTTGCGCATAGTCGACACCTCGCCAAGCGTGAACCCAAGTCTATCAGTAAGGTAGCCCTCAACCCCGTTCACGTAAGTGTGCTCGAATGCTTTTAGAAATGCGGCCATCGCCGTTGATCTGACACCACACATTTCGAGCATACCTACCGCCTCGGGGCTTAACTGGCTGACGTCGAGGCCGTCAGGTCCCATGTTTATAGCGAAGGCCTCCATAAGGCTCTCGCGGGCGTTTTCCACTTCGACTCGAGTGAGCATATAATCATCAACGATTTCGTCATGAGGCCGATAGATCAGGAGAAGTATGAGCGCTGCTAAAACACCTGTGCGATCCTTTCCGGCTATAGGATGGATATATGATTAGCATTGATCAATGCGAAAGGGGGAGTCACTACACAATCGTGTGAAAATGGTCACAACTCCCGAGAAGGTACGGCATCATTGTACCGGTGTAACTTACCTGAGCAATGAAAGATGAACGGATCATCCGGATTATCTCTGATATGTTTAAACACCGCAGTGAAACCCGGTGCAGCCGCTTCGAGAATGCCTGAGTACATCTTCACGTACCCTATGGCACCCTCGTCGTCGCCTGCAAAATCTCGAAGGTTCAAAGTAGCCGGTCGCGCTCCGTAGGGTACCCATATCGTATCGACACCTGGGATAGATGATGCAGGAGCTTTTTGTCGCTCGCTTTCATTGCGGAGGTCGAAAATAGTGGTGATTCCTAGTTCGACCGCGATGGTGTGTTTCCCTGAATCCGAGATATCTGACAAATTTCCAGATCGATATGCGTACCCTGGACGTAGGTTGTTGTTATCATGGCTCAAGTCGCGGAAGTTGGAGACTCCAGGTATAGGGATGAAGGGCGGCAGGGATTTGATCTTGTTCACCAGCGTCTGGGGTATTGGGGTTCTGATGTCGGCATTTATTACCTCGCGGATCTGGTCTGGTCTAAGCATGATTCTAATGTGCAGAAGATGACTATGGATGTGAATTCCAGTCGCACACTCACCCCATAAGTATGTTTAATATCCCACTATGTCATCAGCTCCAGAAGAGTGGAGACTCCGAATCTTGGTGCAGGCACAGATGTCATCATCGCCAATGACGAACATTCCAGATCGTCATCTTCTCTCTTTTTCGATAACTTTGCCCAGTGCTATAAATATAAGTGGCTCTTGTTGATGTGAGCAGTAGAACGTAGTGGCTTAAAGTGACTTAGAAATTTCATGTCAGGGGCTCATATTCACAGATCAAGATATATATATAACTAACCTCTCATTCATATGTACCTTAACGTACCGGATTTTCCCTGGCGAGTGAGGCTTTCCTATTTGAGCTGCCGCCGCTTTTACATACTGCCACCCGGTTCATATACCATACGTTTCTCTACGCTGCGATTCATTCCGATTCACACCGATTCAAAATATACATCGATTATGCTCGGAATCCCGTTCTTGGCCTTCCTGGGTGGATTAAAAGGACACCTTGATGGCCTCGACCTGATTGGACTGGGGGTAGTCGGCCCCCGCATACAGACAAAGTACACCATAGTTAATTAGCTCGATGGGCATGAATCATCATCCAGGAACTCCTTGTTATTTCCCCCGCCCCCCGCCCCCCGGTGACCGCGAGAAGTTGCCCAAGTTCGTGTGATTTTCCTACCGATAAGAGCGCGATAGCCTACTCAGGAGAAACAACATGGCGAGTAGAAGCTGTGGGACGTGTAGGGGTATGTTCCACCTTGGACACCTGGTTAAGCCTCGCCATGTGAACTTGCACGTGGACTTGCTAACGGTCGCTTTCAGATCGCCGGATTCTCTGCGATCGGACCGTCCCAGCGTGCACGCAGTGTTCTCAATCCAAACGCACCTGCAAAGGCTACGGTGTGCGGCTATCGTGGCCAAAGGCCAATGATAAGCGACGTGCCGTCGTGGCACGGTCATCCCTGCCACATAGGAGTACAGGGCACCATTTCTCCAATGCGCGCCAAGTTAATATATCCACCTGGGACATTGAGATGCACCGCCAGCTGTCAGGGGTAGTGTCAAATAGTAATGCCTTCCACTTTGACCAGCAAGAAACAGGGATACTGATGCCCTGTAGAGTACCAGCGGCTGACCCTACGATCGCCGATGCCATGGAATCCATTCAAGTTAGATGTTGCGGAAAACTGTTTATTTCAATACTGTAGGTGAAACATGACCCTGTCGGCCATGGAATTATCCATCAAACTGACCGGTATTGCAGTCCAATTCAACGCATCAAGCTCTCTGTCAACCTTTGGCCATGACCCGACAAATATGGGCAATATGCTTATCCGCATGGCTCTCGTGGATAATACCCCATCTTCCGCTGCAGTGCTACGCTCTTTGCTCGCTTTTTCCTCGCTGCACCGTTCTGGACTGCAGGCACAGGCTGCCGAGCTCAAGATTGCTGCCCTGGAAGCCCTAGGCGCCGCATCAAACCGCGAAATTGGCACCATGGAAGCAATCCAGCATGTTGCGGCGGGGATGCTCTTGTGCTCATTTGAGGTACGTATCACGAGGTTCTACCCCCTGCTGATAAACTTGATGCATATATACTGATATGGCCATCAACCCAGATCTACCAGGCGTCATGTACCTCTGGCCAATGGCGATCATACATTATAGGTGTCAAAAGCGTCATTAAAGCCTCCCCCCTGAACACATTTCCAACGGACAGTGCCTTTAACGCCTTGCTGGACTGGGTATACTACCATGATGTCTTATCCCGTTTCAGTCTCACACATTGGCATCCGCTGGCGATTGAGAGCACGCTCATAGACTTGAACGAGCCAGTTGACATCCCCTCGCCGCCGGTGGATACTGATGATCCCTGTATGGAGGTTGGTACAATAATTCTCCATTCAGCAGGAGCCAGGTTGTTAATTGAAGTGGGATAGATGACACACTCGACCCAATCGCCTTTTACCACAATCCTGAAGCTCTTGACGGAGGTTTGTGGTCTAGTCGCAGCAGCACCAGCTCAGATGACTCCATCCAAAGAGTCCGATAACTTGAAGAGCTATCTCAAGATCCTTGCATGGAGGATCCGGTCCATTCCAATATTGGACATAACAGTCGACGAGTATCCGGGCATGACGGCTATTGTGGAACTCTTCCAATTAGCGACGCTCGTCTACCTCAACCGAGCATCTGGAAACATCATCGAGTCGGATGCCAAAACTCAACAACATATTGAACGATCCTTTATTATCTTTTCTCAGCTCTGTTCCTGTGAACGTCAATTTCCACTGCTTATCTTGGGCTGCGAAGCGCGGGCCGATGAAGAAAGATGTACGGTCCTGGATTTAATATGCAGGACAGAGAAGGGGGACTCATCACGCTCCCTATTCCTGACCAAGAAGCTTATTCAGGCCATCTGGGTCCAAGAAGATCTCTCTCAGGGCCAGATTGACTATGTAGAAAAGCTCAGTGCTATTATGAGCTGCTGCACTATTTTGCCTACTTTTGTCTAACTGGGAGAAATGTCACTTTAGATCTGTCTTGGCGAAGGGAGTTAACGTGACATAGATTTATCCGACCGATAACCTAAGAAATGGTATCTGATATCTTTGTTCTTGGAGTGGCAAGATGCCGGCAAACGTGGCGGCTATCAACCTCGTCAATTATAATAACTTAGCCGGGGAGGTAATTCGACCTTTTTCTAAGACACCGTTCTGTCATTCTCACTGACACGAGACATAGGCCCAGGTTCTCGCGAATTGGGTGTATATTGAACCCGAGAAAGAAGGCCGTCGGTTCCTGGCTCCGATTCTGGATCTGCAGCTGGCGTCTGCGACCTACACCTATGTACCTTGGAATAAACTGCTTGCGACAGCTGGCGGAGCAGGCTTCAACGATGCTCTGTGAGCGAAGGGCCCATATCGAAGCTTCTATACGGTCAATATGCGGGGACTATCTGGGTCGACCTTCCAGGCGACGTTTGACACGATGACTAAATACCACCGGGAACACCCTGATGCACTGTCCAGCTATATCAATACTGAGACCTTCCCCAATCAGGCCACTGCAGCCGTTCCAAGTGACACAACAGCATATCCTTGGCGGGATGCGATTGGGTTCATGTTGGTCATACACCCTTGAATGGGAGCATCAAAGAAATCAAGGAAGATATACCAGGCCACTAACTCGGTATCTAGTCAATTTGGAATCGTCGCAAGTGACGATGTGAGCAACACGACCAAGGCGGCTGGCGCAGAACTAGGATGTGAACTGCGTGACAGTTGGGTGAAGGCATCTGGCTACCCTGAACTCTCAATATACGTCAACTACGCACATGATGATGAGAAGCTCTCGCAGATTTACGGGCGCGACAAGCTGCCACGGTTGGCTGGTCGGATTTTCACCCTTTGTTCGAATCTAAGTCCCGATGCATAGATCTGCCCCCCCCCCCCCCAAAAAAAATTGGCTTACCATGATCACTTTAATCCCGACTGGATTGAGGGTTGTTTTACCCTATAGATAGGAGCAGTTATAGTCGTTGAATCTTTCCATCTACTTTCCAACTCTCATAAACCATATCCTGTGACCTTGGCCTGAATTCCTTCAACCTCTAGATTGTTTGTAAAGAAGTATTTAACATGACCCTCTCTGAATTTACTAGCTAGCGATTGTTTCCCACTGCCCTGGAATTTACCCCTGTCAGAATGTTCAGATTTCCCATATTTTCTTCCGTCCACTATGGTGGGCAATGAACAGCCAATCCCATTCTAATAGTACTCTCAATGAAATGTAAGTTGACTCCATTCTTTAACAGTGATCAAGGATAAAACTCCAATTCTGATTGATATCGACTTGATGCATAGATTCATCTATGAGCCTAGAATGAAAGGAACCATTTAAGATTTCTACAGCCACTGTTGATTGCCGTAGTGCGACACGAAGGAGCCGCCATCGCCAGCCTTCACACTCGCCTTTTCCATAACCGAGATGACGTCCTTTACCGCCGCCTCTGGCGGACTGGGGCCCTTGAAGTTGGGCGCATACTGGGCAAATGCACCCAGCATTGCTCCCAAGCCCTTCATCTGCTCCTCCGTTGCTAAAAGAAGATCAGATTTCTGTATCAAATAGGAAATTGAAAGGAGATTCAAACATACCGTCATTGAAGTGACCCGTATCAACCATCCCAGGACAAATGCTCATGAAAAGAACACCATCCTTGGCATACTGCGCGCTGAACTTGGCCACGGCAGTGTTCAGGCCCGCCTTACTAATGGAGTAGAGGGAGGCGACCTCGATTCCCAACTTGGGAATGGCATCGAGGGCAGCCTGACCACTGGAGATAGCGATAACCTTCTTGACCTCGCCCTTGAGGATCAGGGGCGTGAATAGGTTGAACAAGTGAATGTTGCCGACGACATTGACTTTGAAACACTTGAGTAGGTCCTCTTCTAGTGCTTCGGGCTGTCGTCCCCTGTTGGGATTGATTTCGTTCTTTTAGTGACTGCCTCATTCTAGAGCCAATCGATTGAACTTGGATGAACTTACAAAACACCGATCGGATCGTAGGCATCGAAGTGGGACACGACACCAGCGTTGGCGATCAGATAATCGAGTCCCCCGCCAGTGATCGTTGCAGTCTCAGTCACCGCGGCCTATAAGAATGCGTCAATGGACTATTTCTGTGCATCTTTCAAATTTCTCACCTTCAAACTAGCAAAATCGGTGATGTCGCCCTCCACGATGTGGATGTTGGTACGTCCCGGCCATTCTTCCTTCACTTTCTCCTCAGTTGCAGACTTGTTACGAACAAGCCCAATCACGGTGTTGTTCAAGTCACTGGATATCTGGCGAAGAAACTCCCACTGTTTTGGTTGAAGAATGTTAGTCTTCATGCGGTCGGTCCTTACGAATGAGACTCACTCCAAGGCCCCTAGAGGCTCCAGTAATAACGTAGGACGACATTTTGAAAATATACAGATAGAGTACGATATTAGATAATCTTGGTCATTTTGCTCTGGGGGTATAGGAAGACTTCGAAGATCACAAATGAGGATGGGGAGGTGGATTTATGCGATCTGGTCGATCTAGATGGAAATTCATGGACGAACTGATTAAGCCAACACGTTTATGATTTCAAATCCAGGTCAACGATCATGCCGATTCATAGTTTCTCTCTTCGCGAATACTTGCCACTTTGTCGGTAGCAGCGCGGGTTCGCAGGTGGTGAAACGCATCGGGCGAATACTAGTACCCATGGAGCTCGGTTACTGGGATGACACTCCATTTTGTTAAATGTCTGGAAAGTGAGATCCTTGCAAAGACCAACCCAGTCCCGGTTGCGTCTTTTTATTCTTTCTATGTTGTAGTCGTGCCAAGCCCACCATTACTATTTCTTGCCGCCATTAATGCTTCATGCTCAGCCTCAGCTAAATCTCTTGACTTTTGAGCCTGCTGTTCAACTTCCAATCTCTTCGCTTGCTTAGCTTGCTTCCTCTGGAGATAGTATCTGGCGGCGAATTGGTGGCTAAGCTTAGGATATCTTGGGGAGGGAGAAGGCGTGAAAATCTTAAGGGGGGGGGACCCTTCATTCTCGATTTGTATTTGGCGTAAAGGACCAAGTACGACTTCCGGATCAAAGGGACAGATACTCCTAGATTGAAATGAAGATCGGATGGTTCTTCTCCGTACTAGTAAAAGCTTGCTTCCAGATGTTGTAATATGACACTAAAACTCCACCACCCACCGATATTTCTATTTCCACAATCGAAATTTTGATCTTAGCTTAGACACAAATGTGTACTGAAACAAGAGCTGCCCACCAATAATCAATGGAACATCAGCATGGCGTTCCCCCGGGGCAAGGCATCCCGCCCACTACAGCGTCCTACTTCTAACGCGTGCCGACTGCAGACTGCTCGCTTGGAGTCTCAAGGGTTGGAACAGGTGATGTCCGAGATATATATGAGATTATTTTGGGCGCTATCAAGCGCTAGGTTATAGAAGGGACTGGCCATCCGGTGACAGTGGTGATGGCCCAGACGGAGCCTCTGAAGTAAACTTTTCACTACTGATCTCATTGATAGATACACAATGAGACGCCTGATCAGTCTCAAGCTGGTAACAGCAAATATAACAAGCATTTAGATCATCGGTACTCCGTAGATGTGGTTGGAACCTCTTTGCGCATTCGACATTCCTCCGCAACAAGGGAGGTGATGCACCTTGCATGCAAGATCGAGACCTTCTAGTGTTGGCTGGTGGTATGCTAGTATCAATTGATTTCGCATAGTAGACAGAACGAGAGCATGAAGCAAAAGAAATAGGATCAATTGATTCCAACATGAAGGGGTCCTGAGTAGTTACCCCGTAAAATAAATTCCCCCGCGTCGGCGACTCGGTTGGCCGCGGACTGACGTTCAATGCCGATGCCAACCGCTCTCCGCACTCCCCCAGATTGCCATTCAAAGAGCACAACATCTCGCTTTTTCACCATTGACACACATCAAAATTACGATGTTATTAAGAGATCCCAACATGTCTCTGAAGCTTCTAGCTCGGAGCGGTCTTCGCAGCCAGCCCAGAACTACAGCGCGAATCGCCCCCGCACGGAGGTGGAGTAGCTCCATCTCGCAGCGGCCGGGGGCTGATAGGTGAGAAGCAATCGCTTCAAGCCCAAATTGAAAGAAGAATCTAATGAGATAATTGGCTTAGTGTTCGGTTTCCTGGGGCTGTCAACAGCAAGTTTACCTCAGAAATGGCCTTCCTCAAAGCGTCCGATCTTCCTGCTATCCCTACATACAGAGTGATGGACTCGGATGGAGAAATGGTTGATAAGACGAGACCGGCGCCCGACGTCACAGATGAGGAGGTCTTGACGTGGTATAAGAATATGCTGTCAGGTTCGTCTGGTCATGCTTGTGATGTGTAATCAGAAAGCTGACCATGGATGTGTAGTGAGCATTATGGACGTGGTCATGTTCGAGGCGCAACGCCAAGGACGTTTAAGTTTCTACATGGTATGTTTGCTTTGCCGGAAGTAAAAGGAGCCAAAGAGAACCACTCAACCTACTGACCATCTACAGGTCTCCGCCGGAGAGGAAGGTATCACTGTTGGTTCCGCCGCAGCATTGACACCTGACGATGTAGTCTTCGCACAATACCGCGAAGCCGGCGTATTCCAGCAACGAGGATTTACACTCAAGAACTTCATGAGCCAGCTCTTCGCCAATAGCAATGATAGCGGCCGAGGTCGAAATATGCCCGTTCACTACGGGCAAAATTATCCTCGCATGGTGAGTACCATTCATCTGTCTTCCCGGGGTGCTCCCTCAAGCTCACATCACCATAGCACACCATTTCATCTCCCCTAGCAACTCAGATTCCCCAAGCTGCAGGTGCAGCCTATGCCCTCAAAATACAAGATGCCCAAAACCCAACCAAGGATCCACGGATCGTGGCCTGCTACTTCGGCGAAGGAGCAGCCAGTGAAGGCGACTTCCACGCTGCACTCAATATCGCCGCAACAAGATCCTGCCCTGTTGTGTTCTTATGCCGCAACAACGGGTATGCCATCTCAACGCCAACCCTAGAACAATATCGCGGTGACGGAATCGCTAGCCGTGGCGTGGGCTACGGCATCGACACAATTCGTGTTGATGGGAACGATGTCTTCGCCGTAAATGAAGCAATGAAAGAAGCCCGCCGGCTTGCGCTCAGTGACGGCGGACGACCCGTTCTGATTGAAGCCATGAGCTACCGTGTCTCGCACCACAGCACTAGCGACGATAGCTTTGCGTACCGTGCACGGGTCGAAGTTGAGGACTGGAAGAGGCGTGACAACCCCATTATTCGGTTGCGGAAGTGGCTTGAGAACCAGGGACTTTGGAGTGAGGAACAAGAGAAAGAGACGAGAGACGAGATGCGGAAGGCGGTGTTGAGGGAGTTTGGGGAGGCGGAGCGCGAGAAGAAGCCGTCGCTTCGGGATGCGTTTACGGATGTTTATGAGGAGATTACAGAAGAGCAGAGGGAGCAGATGGGTGAGCTTAAGCGCATCCTGGAGACTTATCCTGATGAGTATGATCTGCGGCCATACAAAGATGGGATTAATGGCCTGGATTGAGCGCATCCTGTTACAAGAAAATACACAGCTGGCTCTTTCAAATATTGGAGCCTTACAATATGACGACTGTCTTCACATATTTCTGAATATGACCCTGGAGGATGATATTCTATCAAGCTGTCCAATCCTCAATGTCAAGATGCCTCATGCCAGTATCCAATCCATATGCATCCAACTATAAAAGTTCACGTCATGGAATCTCGAAATATGACTCACTGAACGGCTGAAAGATAGCTCTTAGCTCGAAAGCCCTTTCTACACCGTATATCTCGATCCTCATTCATCCTGCCATAGGGCCGGTGCTTGCCGCTCTACAAGGAAGACGTAATATCAACGTATTCGACAGGCATACTTAACTTTTTTCAGCGTATTCTACAGAGAAGGTTTTCATCCTTGAACAAGTTTTCACTCAAAGCTTCAACATTTAGCCACATCTCAGACTCAATATGGATGATACGCATAGAGGGTGCTCACTCTCTACATCCATTTTGTCCTCGATAATCGAGCTTATAATTGGATTCAGCATAGTTTGCCTATATTGGGCTATGGAATACCTCTTTAAGCGCTATATCCTACGGAGAGATGATCCCGACACGGATATGGAAGTAAATGATGAAGGAAAATTGCCGAAATATTCGACCGATCCTCGCTACACCCTCGCTTATGTCCCACTCATCACAAATGTCATCACTGTGCCTGGACATGCCGTTTTTGATATGGATCGGGATATCTGGAAGTTGCACCGCGAATCATCAGGAGTTACAGAATCATGAATCTGTAGTGGGTGAGGACTGTATCTGCTATTCTTATGCGGCTAGTCGATACCATTAATCTGGTCAAATTGTCAGGGGCACAATCTGCTTCCTATCATTTGCTAAAGACGCCGGAGATGCCAGATATTGGATTCGATTGGGTCGATTCTAAATGGAGGAGGAAGAAACTAGTGATATCTGGATGATTCAACTAGCTCAAGGGAAGAAAAATGATGGACCAGAGAAAGAAGAAAGAAGCTATCTTGGATGAGAGCTGCTAGCATTGATGCCTGGGACATTGACTATTAATTGTTTGTTCCTACCTACATGTATCTTGCGAAGATACCTACATATGTACCTAAGGTATACTCCGCATAGGGTTATGTTTGAATACTGATTATACTCGCTGCCTCGAGAAAAGGTATGGTGAGGAAGTAAGCTTCGTCTCAAAGCCTCAGGCATTGAATCACCCCGACGCTAGGTCACCATCTGTCGCATAGTAGTTGACAAGCAAAACACGAAGGTACCGAATAGTTACAGATTGAGAAGAGAAACTCTCACATCTCTCTCACTTCTAAAGCAGATGCCCCGGGACCTCTTGTATGTGTTATGTAGTATGATGTTGGATTGTAAGTACGTAGGTACTAAATCACCCCGTATTCCAGAAAGCATGCGTTATTAAGCCTTCAAGTGTTGCCTTCTTCAGATCAACATGACCAAAACTCCAACCTCACGCAACAGCAACAGCAATCTTTGACACCGTAGCAAGGCTCATATAATTATCATCATTGGTCATATAGATAGCACCGAGCCCCATAGTCTTAGCCAGGCCAACAACAGAATCAATATTCGCATCCGCGGGAGTCTGATTCAATATAACAGCAACCTGATCATAGTGATCCGGTCCAGAGAAATGCTCAGTGGGAGCCAGCGTAGCCCAGTTGGCATACGTATTCTCATACTCAACAATGAAATCCGCGGCGTCAAACCACTCCGCGACATTGGCCACGATCTTGACACCGGGATTGAAGATCACGGTCTCCAAACCGGAATTCTTGCTGATTTGAGACAAGTGCTGGAAATCCGCGAGCTTGCTGGGGTCTCCGCCGTTGGGAGCCTCGTCGAAGAAAATACCGGAAAGAGCAATGTTTTGCGTCTTGTAGCTGGACCATTTGGTGTAGGCCGCGATATCTTTCTCGATTTCGGCGCGTGCTCTGCTGCCGTGTTCCGTGTGTGTATAGCCCAGGACTCTGGAATTGGGGTAGCTATTCAACTTGGCAATGGCTGTGATGAAGGCGGCTTCGGGGTACTCTGTGACACCTGGACCAGTGGACGGGTTGATGATGAGATAGAACGGGACTGATGGGTGGGCAGCAATTGAGTCGTAGATTGTATTCCATGCGTCTGTACCGGGCCAGGAGTATAGTGGTATGAGTAGGCCGGTCGAAACAACCGTTGTGGCCAATGCTAATAAGGCAGAAAGAGACAAAAAGAATGGAAACATCATGAATAGCAGCTTCGTCTATGGTCAATTGAACTTGTGCCGGTCAAACAGAGGAAGGAGTGTAGCAATAACCAGGGCTAGCGGAGTTTAAGTGAGGATAGACATAGAGGAAACGAGTCTGCTCAACCTCGATTGTCAGTGAGTAAAGTTCGATTCATACATGCCAGAAAAGAACGCCCTTCGGTGAACAGAGTTCCTGTGTGGAGAAGGATTGAGGAAGACGATTCAAAAGGCAGCTTCGCCTATTATATCCGACTCTGTAGTTGGAACTGTCCTGAAATAGCAAATGACACCCGCCTGTTTCAAGGAGCGTATGACAGCCAATCTGAACAGGGAGTGACCAAAGGGTCCTTTGACCTAGGCCTAGAACACTCATGTAGATATCGTGTAATTCTACCAGGACCGGGGGCACATCGAAAAGAATGGGCTAATGTCGGATTCCTCGGAGGGATGAAGCCTCATAAAATGCCTGGTCTTGATTGAAATGCACAGGAGGAATGTGCGAGGAGGAGACCAAGCGCCGGCAAGATAGGGGGAGATGATGATTGATCCCGCGTTGCTCATATTGAGACGTATCTTATATTTGCGACATATAGACATAGGGTCCGATCATTTTGGGTACATCAGCTGATGCGTGACAGTGAAGTCTTCCAGTCTGTGAGTTACAGCTGCCACTGTCTCGATGGGATGGGCGGGCCAAATCGCATCTGGTCAACGCCACAAGGAGTCAGCCCCTGCCTTGAAGGACTGCATTTAATCTCCGGTTTCAGTTCTGCACACTATTAGGATGGTGATAGATTGAAGTCTTTGCAATACCTTACACATCCGACTCGCGGGAGTAAGGATTGAGGCAAACATTTTCACAAAAGGGTCAGTCTATGTTGAATGACCACGAATATAAACAAGCACATAGGGTTGGACCTTCACTGAACTGCATAGAGGGTAAACCGCCAGGCAGAATGGTTACAAGTCCTGTGGGAATCAAGGGTTGGTGGGGATTTTAAGAAAGGAAATTGTTTGCTATCGCCAAGTACAAGATTCAAGAGGAGCCCAGAAGGTGCATGAGTTGACTCCGAGCACCTCATGCTTGTAAAAATTTGGCAGAGTGATTTCTACGAAACAATTTACGCGAACAAACATGAGGATTATTGTACAATATCCATTCATGTTAAGATAGATCATACATAATAGGTTCAAACGCCTGAGAAAACCACCGTCCAGGGTATCATGATAGTTCACATGTCATGAGAAATGTCAACTTCATCCAGTAATGTGCGATTCCCAAGAGAACTGAGCACTCCGATGCCGATCTGAACAGAGGCAATTGTCTACAGCTCCGACCCAGCAGCAAAAGTCAATGCTTGCTGCTGAAGCTTCTTGTTGCGTCGAAGTAGGGCCGCAAATTTCTTGTCCAGCGCATCCATCTCTTTCCGGGTGAGCTCAAGATCCTTCTGGGAACGACCAGAAAGATCCTTGAGTTCTTCATTGGTCAAACCAGCAACGTCGTCAAGAGTCGGGGTAGCGCCCAGCATGCCCGGATTGCCTAGCATGTGCTGAGCAGTAACTGCAGCAAATGAACGGACTGCAGCAGGAGTAGTGTTGAATAATTCTGCCGAGTTCGCGACGGCCCATTCATGGTTGCGAGTGCTGTCAGCTTCCATAGCCGAAAGCACATTCGGCGGGATGACGGACTCTGCAGCCTCGAGAGAAGAAGATGGAGATGTGGCACCCGGGCGAGTGGACACATTATCAACCCAGCAGATATTGAACCTTTCTGGATTTGCGAAAAGAGCTTCAAGACCCCCGCCGGGGTTGCTTGCATCGTCCCCAATCATGAAAGGATCGGAAATACCAGCCATGTTCTTCTCGAGTTCAAGGTACCGATCCTCTTCCTCTGGCTCAAGATGGCGCAGAACACAACCACGGGGTGTGATTAGGCACCGAGTTTTGAGAGCTTCATTGCCGATGCGAACGGGCTCTCCGCGGAGCAGAGCTTTCCGGTTATCTTCATTCAATTCAGTGGGACACCGAAGGATATCGTAATCATCAGCGGTACACTTCATGTCAGTGCGCTGGCTGAGATTGCTAGGATTGAAGAGTGAGCTTTTGTTGAGATCAAGCTCGCCAGATTTGTGCATCTCAGCGAGCAACTCATGCAAGGGCTTGGTTCGTTCCACGAAAAGATCCTTGATTGTCTTGCCAAGGGCCTCGGCATCTCTAACCAATTGCCCGACGGTGTTATTGGAACGCCACGGCTCCACGGGAGCCTCCTTCTGAATAGGCGACTCTTCAACGGGAGGAGGACTAGATTCCTTCACGGGCTTAGTTTCCTTGGCTTTCGCTTTCTTTGTGTTGTCTGCCTTGGATTCGACCTTTACCGGAGAGGCGTTTGTTGACTTGACAGGGCTCATCTTCTCAGGGCCACTAGAAGCGGGGACATCGGCCGTGTTCACGGTAGGCGTGGGCGCTTTTTTGGTCTTACGCTTTCGCCCCATGATAGGTGCTTGGACAGGCTCCTCACTCAAAGCTAGAGTTTCAACCTTTTTGGCTTCGGCCTCTTTTGCTTTTTGTTTCCGTTCTTTCTTCGCCTGGCTCTTAGTCATAGAGCGAACGGGAGCAGAGCCAATACGAGAAGATGCAGGAGGAGAGTTTGCACGAGAGGCCGAAGTAGAAGCATAGTAATCCGCTTCCGATCCTACATCAGCAGGTGTGTCGGGGATGCTAACAGACGAGATACTCTGTCTCCTGGAGCGAGACTTGGTGGCTCCAACCACAGATGCAGCAACAGATGGCGCAGTCGCAATGGGTGGCGATTCAATCTTGGGTGTTTCTACCACGCGAAGAATACGAGGCTGGCGAGGGACCGGGGAGTCAGATAGGCGGGAGGCCGTGGTCTGGGGTGTGTCTGGGCGTGATCCGATTGCGGAAACTGAGCCAGGACGTGGTACCTGCTCAGTCTTGGTAGAAGCGGCGAAGGGGATACTGAAATCGAGTAGGCTGCCTTTCGTGATGGAGGTGCTTGTTTGTGATTGAGTGACTGGCTTGGAGGGGGAATCCTTGAAGTCAGCCCCGATGTTGAACTCGTTCTTGCGTTGATTACGAGCCTTGATGGCTGGCTTTTGCACTGGTGATCCAAATGAAATTTGCGAAGCGTCCTTCACACGGCTAGAGGTCACAGGGCCGCCAACAGTGAGTTCAGGACTCAACTGCCGAGAGGGACTGTTCATGCGACTCTGTGTTGGGCTATTGAGTCGTGAGATATTTGTGGTTAAACCGGGTGGCAAGATAGGGGCTGGGGAGGATGGCTTGGAAGAACTAAGTTGCTCCTGGAAGACAGCAGATGAGGGATGAGCATGGGGTAAAGGCAGTCCAGGCGGCAAAGTGGGAGTTCCGGCACGAGCTGCTGACTCGCTAGGTAACTGAGACTTCAAAAACCCAAAGCTGTCAATAGTTCGTCGATCCTTAGATTGGTCCCCAAAGGGAGGAAAGTCTTCGTTCACTAGAATGAGAACTAGGTTAGTGAACGTGCAAGGAATCAGGATGTGGTGATGCGGTGATGTGAATGGCAGGTGGTGGGTGAGGGGTGTAGATCCCTCCAGGCGAGCAGTGAAGACTAAGGATAAAGCACCACAACTAATAGAAGATACAAAAAAGCGCGAGATAATTACATGATGGGATCTCCCGGACCAGGAACATTGCAGGACAGGGCGTCTATGTAAACGGCGGCTGTGAGGAAACTGATTTCGAATAAGACCCTTTTCGGCTTGTGGTATCAGGGTAGGGAGATCTTAACGTACATTAATCCATGGTCACGAGCTGCAGTCATCAAGACGTAGCAGGTCGCATAATGGAAATCCGGATGCAAAACAATAAAGGAAAATAGGTAGGAAGCGAATACACAGCCGCCGAACACAGAAGCCCCGCACACATGCCGGTATGTCCATCGAATGCACAGACACCTGGAATGAACCAGAGAAAACATGCAAGAAACGGATAGCAAGACAGTGAGAAATGAAACAAAGGGAAGCCCTCAGTACAACATGTGCACACCCGGCAATCGCATGAATCAGAGCTGCTGGTCTGAACACAAGTAGAAATAGACATCAAATGCATATCCTCCACATGGAAGTAACAAGGGTAAAAAAAGAAATCGATATCATGTCATCAAGATAAAGTAGGCCCATCAAGGGAATAACGTCATAGCAAATGGACAAGCTGGAAAAGAAATGCAAAAAAAAAAAAAAATCGCGGGAGGAATGAGAGGTTGGAGGGGATCCAGAGCGCTTCACCACCGACTGATGCCACCACCATACACCATTGAAGAATTGTACCCACCTTGACCCTGACTCCCGTACAACGCTTGCCCAGCAGTAGCATTGGCACCGACTTGGTGCATTCTCGCTTGCAAAATGCTCGGGTCCGCAAGATCTACTACACCACCTCCACCGGAGGAAGTGTTAGCGTGTCTGTGCTTCTTCCCCTTCTTCTTCTGCTTCTGCGGGCCACCAGAATCAGGCATTGCGCCTGCTGGGGGCCCATAGAAGGAGCCGAGAAGGCCATTGGCAGGAGTCATGGGGGGTGGGGTATTGTGCTGTTGAAGAAAGGGAAACATGAACTCACGCTTAGCGGCATCCTGGCCCTGTAAACCACCAATATTCGTTCCAGTCCGTCCACGCAGTAGCTCACGCATGAGCTCCGGAGTTGGATCCTGCTTTCCACCATTGGCACTGAGCCCAGAGGTGAAGCCATGCCCCTGAGCGAACATCCCGCCCCCGCTGATTGGAGGGGTGCCAGCCGTCTTGAGGCCAGGCGGGGGGCCCTGCACACCGCTGGCATAGAAACCACTTGCTGCAAGGCTGTGTTGAGGACTAGGAGTAGACAGAGGATTGGGAGATGCGGATTGCATCTGGCTCAACATCCGTGCATTGGGCATGTTCTTGGCCCCGACATCATTGGCGAAGGAGAATCGAGAAGATTGTCGGTTCTGTGCTGCCTGCAGCGCATTGAACTGCGCCATCTGACTTTGCACAAGACCCTGTCGAACTTGCGCAGCTTGGTCGAGAGCAGCAGAGCTTATAGGGTCGGCAAGGCCAGCTTGTTGATTACCAGCGGATTTGAGTAGCATCAATTGCTGTTGCTGCAAGGGTGTTAAGCTTCGCCCAGCGAGGTTCAAGCCTTGGAACTGATGGCTGGTTGCAGAGACAGGTGATCCAACGGTTGAATTGTCAGCAGTCTCCTGCTGAGAAGGCGGTTGGATAGCGCCATGAGATTCTCGGGTCTGGCGACTGCGCGGAGGATTGATTTCCTCTGGTTCACCGCCGAGTTGAAGGCTGCCAGCTTCACGGCTATCCTCTTCAGCCGCAACAGATTGAAGTAACTCCTGCTCACGGTTGACGCGATCCTGCTCGGCTTTCTCCCGCATAGCTCTGCGCTTCACACCACCATATGGATCAATGAAAGATGGATAATCCTTAATTAATTTGACCTCTTCAGCAGTCAGTTCAGAAGTGCTGAAGGAGAACTTGAAATCCGGCGAAGTAAGATCCTTAAGCAAGCTTTCAAATGGTGACGGTTGCTTGGGAGGTGGAGTCACACGGCGAGTGCGAGGCTGTGGGGCAGGAGATTGGGGAAGTGGTTGTGAGACGGGTTGTGAGATTGGTTGTGGGATCGGTTGCTGGGCTTCTTGTGAGATCGGCGAGGGCTTTTCTACCCGCTTTGTTTCTTCAAACGGGCTCGCAACATTCACGATTGCGGGTCGTGGGCTGTTAGACGCTTGACTACCAGTGAGACTAGCTCTTCGAGCCCGGTGAATGGCAGCATCCTTGTTTGCCCAGCTGGCGGACGAGGGGAGAGCTGGTCCGTCTGGAATGCCTGAGCGACCGCTAATTGAGTCATCCTTGCTCGGTTGCCGGCGCATAGGATGAGCGATAGGTTGAGCTGATCTCACGTGCGACGGGGTTGACGGGATGCTTTGGCGTTGAGTCGAGATCGTGTTCATAGAGGACAGGTCTTGGCGGCTGTAGCTGTCGCTATCCTCTCCGGTCTCGTGCAAGAATGTACAGTTCCGATTATTGCACTGCTCATTCCGAAGGAATGAGGAACAATATTTAGTTGTTCCGTACTGCGCTCTGAGGACTCGATCGCCATTTCCGGAGCCATCCACGGCATTAATGCACATCGCAGCGTCGCCTTTGCGCGAAAACGTCACATAGACACCGATTCCCTGGTTGGGGTTGCCGCCGGGCTTGGCCTTGCTGACCACGATTTTCTCGATCTCACCATATTGACCAAAATATTCCCGTCCGCGCAGAGTTTGAAGAAGTTGATTTTCGTCCCGAATCGTAGGATTAAGGCCGATAACGTAGACCAGGTTCTTTTGGACAACACGGACACCGGCCAAATTCTTACGACTCGAGGCCTCGATTTCACGTTTTTCGGCCTCTTTCTTTTTGGCCGCAGCTGCTTTGCGGTGTTTCAACGCCAGATCTGCCTTGAACCTGGGTAGAGTAGTTGATTAGTTGAAATGTGGCGAACGTTGCTAGACATCAGATGACTCACTCCTCGGCGTCAGGAATCTTGTACTGAATCGTACTTTCATCGTATTTTCGCCGGCAGTTGGGGCATTTGCCTTCTTCGTTTTGTGTCTTAATATTGTTATAGCAGAATTGGCAAATCTAGAGAGAATCACATGTCAGCTTCGTGAAGGAACTAGCCAGGAGGAACTAGCTAGGATGAGTTAAGAGCCATGTGAGAACATACCTGATATCCACAAGGACACGGTTTAAAGTTCTTATCGGAAAGATCGAACTCTTCGATGCACAGGGGGCTGTGGGGTGATTAGTGAATAGATCGCACGAGTTGAAGAACGTTCTAATCATACCAGAACTCATCATCGTCGTCGATGACGGAGTCGATCAATGAAAGACTAGACATGATCGCGGGGGAAACGTGGACAACTGAACAGGGACACGAGATCACAAACGCCGACACCCGATCAAATCGGATGAGGAAATAAGAAAGATGATAAGAGATACGCTGCCCTGCAAATGTGGGGAAGAGAAAGGGCGATTAAATGGTATTGGAGGGGCGAGAAGAAGAGAGGGCAAAAGAAAAGGCGGAGATGATTGATAGGATGAGGGTGGACGGGGAGAAGAAGGAAGGAAATTGTGAAGCGCGGCTTCATTTTGCTGGCATTGCCTGATTGCGCTTAGCGCGTTCAGATCACGTGACTAAAGTGCTCGACCACTCTAAACCTTCACAATCCGACTTACGTGCCTCCGTCCCCCCTCCTGTTATATCTGCCATTGCTCTCTCTACACAATGGCCTCCGCACGATCTTTGATGCGCCTGAGTTCTGGACGCTCTGTGGCATCTGCCACGAGGTCCATGGCCGCCCGCACCTTTTCCTCGGCCTCCCTTCAGTGTGCTCCCAAGGCCTCGACACAACCGGGCCCGGAACCTGAGAACATGCGCCAGGCGCAGCGTCCTCGTATGTGCAATGGATTGGCCACTAGATAGACCTCAATTGAGCTAACCGAACCGTGTTCTTCAAGCCTCGGGACCCCTCCGCGCCCCCGTCGTCAACCCTACCGACAAGTACCAGCCCATGGCTGACAGCCTTCACAACTATGGACAGTACATTATGTCCTGTCTGCCCAAATACATCCAGCAGTTCACCGTGTGGAAGGATGAACTCACCGTCTACACTGCTCCCGCCGGTGTCGTTCCCGTCATGAGCTTCCTGAAGAACCACACTGCCGCCGAGTTCACCCAGATCTCCGATATCACTGGTGTCGATTTCCCCACCCGCGACCAGCGTTTCGAAGTCGTCTACAACTTGCTCAGCGTTCGCTACAACTCCCGTATCCGTGTCAAGACCTACGCGGACGAGGCCACTCCCGTGCCCAGTGTGACTGGTCTTTTCGAGGGTGCCCTGTGGTACGAGCGTGAGGTGTATGACATGTTCGGTGTCTTCTTCTCCGGCCACCCCGATCTGCGCCGTATCATGACCGATTACGGCTTTGACGGCCACCCACTGCGCAAGGACTTCCCCTTGACCGGTTACACTGAGCTCCGCTACGATGAGGAGAAGAAGCGCATCGTTATCGAGCCCCTTGAGCTCACCCAGGCCTTCCGCAACTTCGAGAGTGGCTCTACTGCCTGGGAGCCTGTTGGTGCGGGTCAGAACCGCACCCCCGAGTCCGTACGTTATCACCCATCTTTTCCTCTTGGTTGTTGCAACAAAATTCTAACCCGTTCAATTACAGTTCAAGCTCCCCACTCCCAAGCCGGAAGAGAAGGAGGAAGAAAAGAAATAGAAAGGGTCTGTATGCGTATCATTTTCTTTGCCATGTCTGTATGTACATATCCGTCAGTGTTAATCGATGGTCTTTTTTTTTGTCCAAGCACATACAACCAAATTCCTCATGTAGCCAACCTAGAGCTTGGTTCTCCAGGTTTTTTTCATCGCATCAAAATCATATCCATTTGGACACCCAGGTTCTACAGACAAAATTATAGTAGAGCTATATCACCAGTAGTATATCTGTATAGCTAGTAATCGACTGGCTATGGCCATGGCCAGTGTCTGTCTTGGCACCGGGATCCGCCCAAAAAAAAAAATTAAGCTACGGCAAGATTTGACGATCAACACGACCCTCAAGACCACTTGCGTTATTTTTTTCCCCGACAAGACACAATCTTATCGACACAGTTATTCCAATAACATCCACTTCCATACACACATATCAACAAAATGCCCAAACGTAAGCTCGACGAGCTCAGCGGCCCCGCGCGGTCCAGCGACACCCGCAAGATGTCCATCCACGGCACTCGGTTGACACAAATGTTCGAGAACGGCGTGCTGATGATATCGCGTGGTCTCAAAACATCGCGCGGCTTTGAGCGACAGAAACTCAGTCGGCGAGAGAAGACCGCGAAAGCACAGAAGGACGAGAAGGCGCTGGCGCGTTTAAAGGAAGAAATTGAGACTTTGAAGGTATGCTATTTCAAGAGCGCCTCCTACGGAACTCACTTGCTAATCATTCTACCAGAGTCTCGATTACCATGCCACATCTGAACGATACTTATACAAGCAACTGGTCAAGACGAAGCGTATTGCGGAGACGAAAACATTCGGAGAATTCCAGGGCGTCAAGAAGGTCTCCCAAGAAGGTCCCAAAACAACCGCCGAAGCCAATATTCTAGCGCGACTATTCAAATCCACACCTGTGCAGAAAGAACTCCCAGGCATCATGGCCGGCATCCGGAAACTATTGAGGATCGACGAAGCGCCGAGTGCGAAAGCGAACAAAGAGGACAAGAAGGATGCGCCAGCGAAGAAGCCACGGATTGCAAAGAGCGAATCTGAATCTGAATCAGAGGAAGCAACGTCGAAATCCCGGCGCGGCGAGCAGGTCTCCCGTCCGGAGAATGACATGGACATTTCTGACTCGGACGAATCAGGAGACGAAGATCTCTCGCAGTTCAACTCCCGGCTTGCACCAGACTCCGACGCAGACTCCGAATCCGATGAGGAAGACATCGCCGCAGACGATATCTCCGACTCTATCTCCCGCTCACCCTCACCATCCTTCTCTGCCGAAGACTCCCCACCACCCAAGAAAGCAAAGGGGGCTAAGGGCTCTTCCGCGCCAGTGCAAAGTACTACATTCCTACCGTCTCTCATGCACGGCGGTTACTGGTCTGGTTCTGAAGAGGCTACTGACGAGGAAGATGCTGCTGCCAAGCCTGTTCGCAAGAACCGCATGGGTCAGCAGGCGCGTCGGGCTTTGTGGGAAAAGAAGTTTGGAGCTAGTGCCAACCACGTTAAGCAGGAGCAGATGGCCGCCAAGTATGGCGGTAGAGACAACGGGTGGGATACGAAACGCGGAGCGATTGAAGCCGCGAGAGGGGGAAGAGGGGGAAGAGGAGGCAAGCGTGGTGGTTTCGGGGGTGGGTCTGGACGGCCGCAGCACAGAGATGGCCCTGCTGGACCTGCTTCTGGGCAGCGCTCTGGTGGCAAGCCTAAAGGTCCGCCCAAGGATGAGGGCCCACTGCATCCTTCTTGGGAGGCGAAGCGCAAAGCGAAGGAGCAGACGGCGGCTACTTTCGCTGGAAAGAAAGTCACTTTCGATTAGAGTGGTGGTCATCATGTGTATATATATCAATGAATATTTGAAGTTTCGACACGAGAGAGTTTGCGGATTTGTACGTATAGATATAAATTTTCTAGTTGCTCAAGCAACCTCAATTTATGTAAGAGATTCAGTCTATATAATATCGATTGCCTATGTATGGTAGTGTTTTCTGAACAATTTAGACAAATCGTCCGACTAGACGCAGTAAGTAGCACTTAAAAGAACCCGAACAAATCGCAAAATGGTATACCAAAACAATAACCAAGGCCGTATAATGCTGCCAAACATATGCTATGTAGATAGAAGTCCAGCAATGAACAACGCATAATAGAAAGGAAACACCCTCAATCCCTCAGGAACTGCAGCCAGTGAGGGTCAGCTCCGCCTCCTGGCGGCTTCATCTCAGCACCAGTTAACCCACTAGATTGGGTTTGACCATCTGGTTCGAAGCAAGGAATGGCAGTGAACTCGCCCAGCTCTTGAGGGAAATTGGAAACGAAATGATCGAAACCGAAATGTGGTGGCTGTGAGAAGGGATTCTGAGCAATGGAGAAAGTGTCCGGGACACCACTGCCTAGCACTACGCCGTCGGGCATACCCTGGCCAGGTCCACTGGGTGCTGGGACAGGAGCATTTGCGCCCATCATGGCCATGGAAGGGGGTGTCAGGGACATGCCCCGAAGAACAGCAGAAGGACCTGTCACTGCCGAGGCGTGGGAGTGTACGCTTGGTGGGACATTCTGCTCACTAGAGGCGAAAGGTTCCTGCTGCTGCCATGCCAGGGTAGACGGTGAAATAGGTCCTGCCTTCCAAAGCATTTCCCAATTCTTGAATCGGTCATAGGCCGATTCGATAGACCCTCCGTTGCTCGTATCCGGCTGTGTTTCGCTCCATGTCTCGAGGCGGCGAATGGCACGTTCGAGCGCCTCAATGACACTGACAGCTGAACGGGCTGAGCCGACGCCCATGGACATGATTTTAATCATGGAGATACCCTGTTCGAGGGCTGCACCGAGTCTTTCAGTTCGTTTGGTCAATCCCTGGGCTAGAATGACCAATAGTGCAGCTCGACATGAACTGAATTCAGTGAAAGAAGCTCGCGCGAGACCCGTCTCATCACGGAGCAAGCGGCATAGATCAATAATTTCGAGAGCTGCTTCCACACAGTCTGTTACAAGAGTGGCACGACTCTTCGCCAAACCAGAAGATCCCTTGTATGACAACCCTTGAGAAGAAGTCTGAGAGATACCCTTAAGGTTACTGAAAAGGAAAGGGCGTCCAATAAAGATGCGTGTAAGACAGTAGTCGAGCTTCAAATGTACGTTGGACCTGAAGAGCGGTCCTCCGGGGCTTAGATCACGGCACACATTTTCTTCTGGTAGAGTTGACCACCAATCAACGAGGTGTTTCCGGAAGTGAAGCAATCTGTCAAGGCAGTCTTGCTGTTGGTCTTTGCGGGACTTTCGCAACAACGTAATTTCGTTTGAAACCTCACCAAGTTTTAAAGTGAGTGTAATAAGTGCAACCATATTTGTATGGTTCGAGATTTGGTTAGCTGGCATCAGTTCAGGGAAATCGACTGGCAACGAGCCATCAACGTCGGGGTCTGACAGCGATGAGGGTCGGCCGTGGAGGATGCTTATACGCTTTTCAATGGTAAAAGCTGTCCAGAAAACTCGATTTCGCATTTCAATCATACGTCGGGAGAGGCCTTCTCCGCGATACCTCCGATGCATACCATTTTGGATAGCCAGTTTCAAGGCAAGCCCAAAGTATGTGTAGCATAATCCTGAAGTATCCAACGGAAGTAAGTAGGTTCCAATTAGTAAACAGGCCTGAACACTTCGAATAGATGCAGTAGCAATAAGATCCGGTAAAAGCCTCGAGGCGAATTGGTAGAATGTCAAGCCGACCTCATCTTCAGAGAAGTGATGATCCTGGCTTGCTGTGGAGCCCGAAGGCAAACAATTTACTGGTGTCGAAGACTCCATATGTGCAAATTGGGTGCCCACAGCCAGAACCATAAGGATACAGGCCACTGCACCTGCATCGTCGAATGACAAACTTCCAGGATCGGTGTAACAGACATTCAATTTCTCGAGTAACCAGCCTTCCTCAACGTAAAAATTGTTGGTTTGTGCGTACTTGAAGAAAATCTGGACAAGAAAATCGGCCACATATCGGGGTGGAAGACATGTAATTGAAGAAGATACTTGAGGTGACGCGGACTGGAGCTGTGTACTTCGCCATCGTTCTTCGAAAGGCTCTACTTCGGAAGTTGCCTGCAAGGTTCAGTTTAGCACGAGTCTTTGTTCACCGACAATCCGCAGAACCTACATCCGGTGCAGCTGTCTTCATCCACTCATCGATTTTCTTCCGGATCTTCATTGTGAAGTTCAAATAGGAAAATTCCCCCGAATATTCTGAAGAATTGTCAGTCTTAAATCCCTTAACACCCCACATTCCAACGTACGGGTAGTATTATCCGGCATAGCCTTGATTGTAAAATCCTCATCATCAATCGCAAGATCTTCCAATTCATTGGGGTCTTCTCTGGTCGAATGCGCATCTGACTCAGAATCGCGCTGCTTTTTCTTCAAGTCCTCTGCAGCCTGGCGCAGGGACTGAATATCAAAAGTAATGTTGGGTACATAATGCGACAGGATACGTTCCATCAGACGCACTCGTTCTGCCTCGGCAATGTCATTACGACTCAATGCGGCGGCTCGGTCCAAAAGTCTGATATTCGCATATTATACCATTAGTGGCCTGAGGTATACCCAAAACGAGGTCACACGACCAACTCACGAGACGGACGTTGACCGACTTTTCTCATTCGGGTCAATGTGAGTAAAATTGCACTGGC
Source organism: Penicillium crystallinum (assembly GCA_027569675.1). Lineage (NCBI taxonomy): Eukaryota > Fungi > Ascomycota > Eurotiomycetes > Eurotiales > Aspergillaceae > Penicillium > Penicillium crystallinum. The sequence continues at coordinate 26,005 of JAPDKR010000057.1, forward strand.
GGCGGTACCGCAGACATCTCCGACATGGCACACCTCCTTCGCATTTTTCTTTCACTCGGCGGCAACCATCGCACCTGCGCGACACATTTATGTTAGAGAATTGAACGAAAAATTGGGGCGATCGAAGCGGATGACGACATACGCTCGAACAGCTCGCTTGCGATTTTCTTCGGCCACACGAGGACGTTTTTGCTGGACAGGCGTCGGGATCGAGTCGTCCATTACCGGCAATGTCAGTGAGCTAGTCAGGACATTGTCCGGAAATGAGGAACGAGGGTATATAGAGGGAGAAGAATATTATCACAACACCCAAAAATCAGGGGAGAATTGCAAAATTGAGGAGAAAAAGAGTTCGGAGACTATCGATAAGTAGAACACCCCCGCATCTCGGACCCTTTCCGTTCCGCCCATCGGCTCCGGTGCTTCTGCTACTTTTATTGTGTTCCCCCATGTAAGATCTATGCACTGCTTACTCCGTATGGACACCTAAGCTGGATTTCAAGGCCTCATTTCTATTGAGGATGCAAGGAAGCAAGATAGCTATCACCTTGCCCAAAGATGACTAAAATTGGCAGGTGAAGTCACATCGTACAAAGGCTGTGAGCTACTGGGCGGACTTTTTTTTATACTCCTGGGTACGCAGGTCTATATTACTGTTCGTAGTTGATGGTACTTTGTAATTGGCATATCATACGGAGTACAGGTAGTCTCAAAGCATATTGCAGTGAATTGGCACACTCATGCATCGCCCCGAAACAGATATAATATATAACATCGAGGCAGTAAATCCAAGTAAGTCGTGATATCTACTTCGCGTTAGGAGAGGTATAATGCCGAATTGAACAAAATATCACTTCAGAACCCATCAACATGAGTCCCAAGTCCCATCTCCACCCCAACATCAAGTACTTTCTTACCAACAACAAGATCCATCAATCCCATACCAACACATTTATAGATCACATTACACCCAGCAGGAACATCCAGCTTCCCCTCCGCAATCCCTTCCGCCCCCAACAGATCCCCCATCTCAATCAGCTCCTCCTCCCCAAGCCCAGCAGTAATCAACTCCCCAGCCTCCTCAAGACAAGCCGACTTCGAGTCAACATAAACCTTCCCACCCCCAGAAAGCAACGTCTCCGTATCAATCTCATGCATATTAGGCTTATAAGACCCAATAAGCGAAATAAACCGCTGCTTAGGATTCACCTTCAAAGCTGCAATCCCAAAATTCGGCTCCGTAGCAGGCGTGCAACTAAAGATGACATCGGCAGCAGCAAGTTCCTCCCCAAGCCGTTTCTCGTAATCCGACACACCCTCCTTCGCAAGCGTACTGAAGACAACACCGGGATAAATACCCCGCAATTCAGCAATAACATCCTTCTCCATCTCCTGCAGTCTCTTCGCACCGCGGTTTACAAAGGTCACACGACGCACCTGCTCCGGGTACAGGAGCAGCGCGAGACGAGCGTGCCATTCCGCCTGGCGTCCGCTGCCGAGGACAAGGACGTTGTCCTTGCGGATGGTCGTGCAGCGCACGAAGAGGGTCATTGTTGCCAGGGCGGTGCGGAAGGCAGTTACCTCGGCTGCGGCTAGGAGGCCCTGCAGACGGCCTTCTGGGTTGAAGATGTTGATCACGCCTTGGATTCCGGACGAACTGGCTGTTACCACTTTGATGCCTGTGGATGCGGTGTCGGATACTGGCATGAAGATGCAGGTGTTGTCGTTGCTGGTGGTGAAGACTGTGCGGAGAGGTTGGTGGATCTTTTTGGCGGATGCTGGGGTTGATGGCTTTGATTCTTTTGTTATGTCGATCAGGGCATTGCTTAGGACTGAGATGAAGGCGTGGCATTGGTCTTGTGTGAGACCGCGGAAGATCTTTGACACGTTTGGTTCAGAGAGGATGTGCATTTTGGGTGTTTGGGGTGTTGGTTTTGAGGAGTTTAGGGAAACGTTATGGTAAATTTCTTCTATTTCAATGGAGTGGGATGTTTTTGGGGAGATGGACATAATGTATGGGGCCGGCCGGGTATCGGATGGGGCCTCCGGCAAAGCGCGACTGAGGGGCAGGTTTACCTGGTGGGGGCTCCGTTCTATGGGATTCGACCTCAATTCACACAGATTGGCCAATCTGATGATGAGCCTATGTTCTTCCTTGGGCATTCGCTAAATTTTTACGATAACTGATCTTGTGACTAAGAGAATCCTTGTGATTATTTTGTTAGAATTGATTTCATTGATCGTGATCCCAATGGACTTTCCATAAAACACAGCAACGCCATTGAACGGATGCATGACAGCTAGACGCAAATGAGAATGCAGAATGACAGCCCGTAGGCTGGAAACAGAAGAGCAAAAGGAACTAACAGCGTCCTAAACTAGCCAACGGAAACCCAGGAATACCCAGGTATTACTTGCTGCCAAAAACATTAGCGCAGCGGCGCTTCAACTCGCTGAACATTGCAATCTGCGAATCCTTGGTACGACCAACGGCCTCAGTGTTCTCGACAGCACGTCGAAGCAGGAAGCCCATGCACTCCTGGACAGAACCCCAGGTCAACAGCTTGAAGACGTTGGGAGCCTCGATAGGGGTAGCACCGACACCGTTTTCGGCACTCTCAAAGCCTTGGAGCAGTTCCAAGCTGACCTCATCAGCCATACCCTGAAGTTGAGCGTAGCTCAGATCAACACCGTAATCCTCACCACGGGTAGCCTGTAGCATGCGCAGAGCGTGGGCCTTGCGGACGGACTCGCGGTTGTGGGTAGCAATGATGACATTCACGGGCGGGAGCTCGGTTGGGGCATCTTTGGAGGGCGCTTGGAGCATGGAGTTGTACTTGCGAGTGAGCAGTGCTTCGACAACTTCATCGTAGCAGTGGTCAGTCTCCTCCTTCTCGGCCCAGATGACGTGACGGGGTTCGGTCTTCAGGTAGGCACCACGGACAAGCTTGACACCAAGTGTGTATCCCTCAGCACGAGCAATCTCAAGATGACGGGCGAGAGTGGCAGGAGTAGAGCGCAGGTAGGCCTGGTAGGTTCCGTAGAAGATAGCGCGGCCGGGAGTCTGCGAGTTGCAGTACTTCTGGTACTTCATAATCCAGGCCTCAATGCCGGGCTGCACAGCCTGCTCTTCGGCATCGACTAGCAGGCGGACGCCGCGCGAAATGGCAAGATCGCATACCTTCTGAATAGAGGCATCCATGAACTCTGTGGGCATGGCCTCTGACTGCAGTAGGCGAAGGGCGTCGTGTCCCATTCCAGTGAACCTGAAGCCGTGGGTCAGTTACCAATTCACTGAACTATACAATAATTTTGGTTTCACATACTTCAAAGCGACAAAATCGCCAGGCTGGGCCATATCGACAGTGTGCAAGGTGCCATCCATCCACATTTGAATTTCCGCCAATGCAGCCTTTGGGTCGTATGCATCCGAGTTCTCGCCGACGAGGACCTCTCGGGCATACCCCAACAGCACACCACGGCACCCTAGGCCCTTGATATTGTTGATCGAGTTCTGCACCTCAGCCTTGTTTTCACCAGCGTTGAACTGCTTATAGATGGTATGCTTGACGAGCATGTTCAACAGCGGATTCCTGGCGACATCCCAGAAGGCAGTGCGCGGATGAGCCAGCAAAGACAGGATATAGATGCATGGCTTGAGAAGTACTGGGGATGATGACACAGAGAGAACCAGCAGCGAGCGCAGAACGGATGAGAGGGGCAGCTTAGCTAAAGGTGCTGTCAGATCCTTTCGCAGCTGTCGAGGTAGGGCCTGTGTTTGGGTTTGTGGTTGCCATGCGTTGGTGGCGGAGACTGCGGCGACTGAAGATCGAGAGTTGCTGGTGCCGCTCACGAGTCGAGTATTACGAGCAGCGGCCTTGAGAGGCACGCGCACGGAAGGTGCCACTTTCATAGCAGTTATGAGAGGAGTAATGTGATGAATGCTTCAGATATGGTTGATGGTTAGAAATAAGCTCGTGGATGAGGCTAGAGTAAGAAATAATAGGTGAAAGGAAGAAGTGGCACAGTTGAAGGCGACCCTTTTAGATATGATTGTATTGGGGAAGATTATCGGATGGCATCCGGTGGCAACCAGATACCGGTACGGGTTATTGTACGTGCATGTCAGTTGAACGGACCGGGCTCGGTTTGGGCCATTTGCTTGTTTCTATGGAGTACCCATTGGTAATGCGATGGTTTGTTTGAACCTTGGAACTATACCTCCCGTCATGGTTTCCATCTATCTCTCAAACTATGAGACACTATGAAGAACTATAAGATCTGATCAGGTACGATCATGTCGAGGGAGATCATTGTCCGAGCGATACTAACCATGCTCTCGTATTCGTCTGTATCCTTGCCATCTGCAGCCACCAGTTCGCAGGCTCCAGAAGCCGAAAGCTCACGGGCCGGTTTGATATTGGGCACGGGCCACCGATAAGGCGATAAGCAAGTGACCGGCCCGGTCTGCCCTCGTGACCTGGACGGTTAGATTCGGCTTCGCATTTTCATGTTCCTGCCATTTCTGTCCGATCCCAATTTCGATTGCCGTGAGTCCCATCTTGTTGATTATGGAGACCGGCTATTTTACCCCAGATTCTTCCCCGGACTCTGTTCACGTGATCGGGTCGAACATTTGAAGTCAATTTATGCTCGCCAAGCACCAATCGCAGGCTACCTGGTGAGCATAGAGTTTAGGCTAAGTCTGAAAAGGCACCGGGACTATAAAAATGTTATAGCTAAGTCAGCATGGATTGTGTCAAGGGCGAGATAACGATTACATACGATTGCGAAATTTCGCACAGATATGATAAGAAAAGGCGATAGGCAGTTGACCAGCCCGGTCAGACTGGAACTAAAGCAGAGCGTGGGGTCGCCAAAGCGGATCATCGCCAGAAGCGCACTCGTTGCCCCCACACTGGCGCTTTTCCCTAGACCCTTTGGAGACATTGGGCACACAATTGTACAGCGATTGTGGAGGAAGTGGTCCTGGAATCGCCGATCCACGGAGAGACCCCGTTACCCCGCGACTTGATCAATCCACTCAGGCCTTCTCAACATCCTTCTGGCTGCGAATTTGCCCATTCGGGGTATAGGTTCTCTGATAGCGTTGAACTTGTTTCAGATAATCTGAAAAGATAACCCCTTTGGGGCTGGGTTACTCGTAGAATAGAAATGTGCATTTTCCCAGATGAGGAACTGGAATTTTCTGTCTTCTCCCTTTCCTACTCTATCTTCCAGCGTTCGAGTAGAGTGGTTTTATCCCCTGAAGTCTTTAATCGCCCATCATGAAAGACTCTAAGAGTCTCGAGGCGGTTGATCATCCTCAGTCCCCATATGATGACCTGAAAACTGAGCAGGGTGAAATCACTGGCACTCATAATGTGGAGACCCAGAGAGGATTGAGCTCGCGCCATGTTCAATTTTTGGCTTTGGGTGGTTGTATCGGCACTGGTCTTTTTGTTGGCAGTGGCCAAGCATTGTCAACCGTTGGACCCGGTAAGCATGGGTATCTTTCATTCTGGCTTGAGATATGGCTAACAACGAGCAGCTCCTCTGCTCATGGGCTACATTGTCATGTCAAGTATCGTATATTTTGTTATGAACATGCTCGGAGAGATGACTACCTATCTTCCCGTTCGTGGTGTTTCTGTGCCTTATTTTATCAATCGATTTACAGAGCCCAGTCTCGGATTTGCTGTTGGTATGTTAAGCATCTTTTTCTTGGAACCGAGGGAATATATACTAATTCAATCCACAGGATACAATTACTGGTACTTATTCTCCACGAATCTCCCGTAATCTCAAACTAACAAATGCCATCAGGTACTCATTTTCAATGTTATTAGCCACAGAAGTCACCGCATCCGGTCTTGTCATTGAGTATTGGCAGTCATCAGTCAACGTGGGTGTTTGGATTGCGATTATTCTCGTTGGTGAGTGCTATCGGAATCGTCCAGTATCTATCCATTCATACCCTCTTAACACAATCCTAGTTATTCTGATCCTCAATATTGTCGCGGTGGCTTGGTACGGCGAAGCCGAGTTCTGGTTTGCATCGCTCAAGATTCTCGCGATTCTCGGTCTCATTATCCTCGGCGTTATTCTATTCTTCGGTGGTGGCCCTAATCACGATCGCCTCGGGTTCCGATACTGGCAAACGCCGGGTGCATTTGCAGAACCTTACCTTGTTTCCAATATCACCACAGGCCGCTTTCTGGCATTTTGGACAGCGATGATCAAGTCAGGGTTCTCCTTCATTTTCTCCCCAGAATTGATCACCACAGCTGCCGGTGAGGCTGTCGCCCCGCGCCGTAACATTCCGAAGGCGACTAAACGGTTCATCTACCGTTTATTTGCATTCTACATCCTAGGCAGCTTGGTGATTGGTGTGACCGTTGCATATAACGATAAAAGCCTTCTGCAAGGTGTCGCGAATGGCGGAGCTGGCGCTGGCGCTAGTCCGTTCGTTGTCGGTATCCAAAATGCCGGCATTGTTGGATTGAACCACGTTATCAATGCTGCGATTCTGATCTCTGCCTTTTCCTCAGGAAATTCTTGGGTCTTTGCAGGATCTCGCACACTGTACTCACTCGCATCTGAGGGCCAGGCTCCTAAATTCTTCCTTCGCTGTACTAAAAATGGCGTCCCGTGGATTGCGGTACTTGTCACTTGGTCGATTGGTCTGCTCTCCTTCCTGAATCTGTCTGCTTCGGGGGCGACAGTGTTTTATTGGTTTACCAATATCACTACAATTGGAGGTTTCATCTCGTGGATTCTTGTGGGAGTGGCATATCTGGTAGGTTATCTTCTCTTGATTTTGTAGTAAATAGATATACCTTGCTAACGGCTCATTACTAGCGCTTCCGGAGTGCTTTGCAGTTCCACGGATTACTCGACTCGCGGCCCTTCATAACCCCTTTCCAGCCGTATGGGGCTTATTACGCTATGGTGTTTATTGGACTGCTGGCCATCACTAATGGCTATGCAATATTTTTCCCCGGCTCATTCACAGCCTCCGACTTCCTTGTTTCCTATATCGTCTTTGTGATTTTTTTCGTGCTGTACATCGGCCACAAGCTGGTCTACAAGACACCATGGATGGTTAAGGCCTCAGAGCTCGACATCTTCACCGGCAAGGATGAAATGGATCGTCTTGAAGAAGAAGACGTAGTACCCCAGCCACGGAACTGGCTGGAGCGTGTTTGGTGGTGGATTGCATAGAATATTTTGGACGGTATGCTTCATTCGAAATCAACTAGATCGCCCTTGTATCATGTATATGATATCCTATGGTATATTTATAGATGAAAGGACATTATAGATATCTCAATGGGCAGGCGTTGTTTCACATTCATGTTGTTAAGAAATGAGGATTCTAAGTCGGTGAGTGAAGCCGACCGATCGCAGACTCATGGTCCAAGATATATTTAGCGCCGATTGAGGGTAGAATTCGTTATCTTGACTCCAGTTTTTTTTTTTTTCAATGAGAGTTAGAACACCATGAGTGATATCCAGTCGATCTCTTTCATTGAGGCAGATATCTTTATATGATCCTATCCATTCAGACGTTCTACGGTGGAAGGCCGAAGATGTCGGACACTCGACCCGAACTGACTGAACTGATAGACCCCGGCCCGGTGAGATCCACCCGGGACAACTGCCGGCCACTGTTCATTGGTCACTGCGCTCAGCCAGTCCCGCCTGTAGTATAACCCCGGAGCAGGAGCTCTGACCGGTAGTAGCCGGCCCTTGCATCATTGTTCTTCCCCGCGTCTACTTTTTCTTCTCCAAATCTTCCTTTCTTCAGAAGATTCAATCATATTCATTTCACATATTCACAATGTTGTCCATTGTACGCGCACGCGCGCCCATCTCGCGCCTCGCATGCCGCATTCCAAGCTCGAGCACACGTGCCATGGGCACATATGCTACATTCAAGGTGCCTCAGATTAACAATGAACCTAATGTGAGCTCATACGAGAACTTCAAATTGGTTGGGAACTTCAACTGATTATTCCAATCTTTAGAAACATTACGTACCTGGTACCCCCGATCGCAAGGGTCTTGAAGAGGCTTTGGCAAAGTATCAGCAGAAGGGGGCCTTGAACGTGCCTCTAGTGGTCGCTGGAAAGGAAGTAAGATAGAATGAGGCATTGCTATGTTTGCTGAAGACATTTTCTGACTTCAAACCGTACAGCTCAAAGGATATCAAACTTTCACGCAGACTAACCCGGCAACCCACGCTCCTGTGGCAACTTACTCCAATGCCTCAAAGGCCGATGTTCAATCCGCCATTGATTCGGCCCTCGCAGCTCGCAAGTCTTGGGCTGACACTCCTTTTGCCGAGCGTGCGAGCATTTTCCTGAAAGCTGCTGATTTGATTGCGACTAAGTACCGATACGATATTATGGCGTTGACCATGCACGGGCAAGGCAAGAACGCATGGCAAGCTGAGATTGACTCCGCTGCAGAGCTTTGTGACTTCTTCCGCTTCGGTGTAAAGTATGCCGAGGAGCTTTACGCACAGCAACCTTCTCACAATGCTGCCGGCGTGTGGAACCGCCTCGAGTACCGTCCCCTAGAGGGCTTTGTGTACGCAATCAGCCCCTTCAATTTCACCGCAATTGGTGGAAACCTGGCTGGTGCCCCCGCTCTCATGGGCAACGTTGTGATTTGGAAGCCCTCGCCATCCGCGATTGCCTCAAACTGGCTTGTGCACCAGATCCTGCTTGAAGCCGGGCTGCCGAAGGATGTTATCCAATTTGTTCCTGGAGAGGCCGAGGAGGTCACTAGCACCGTCCTCGAAAGCCGCGATTTCGCTGCTCTTCACTTCACTGGAAGCACTGATGTTTTCCGTATGCTCTATGGCAAGATCTCACAGGGTGTGGCGGACGGCAAATACCGCAGCTACCCTCGAATCGTTGGCGAGACCGGTGGCAAGAATTTCCACTTGGTACACAAGTCAGCAGATATTCGCAACGCCGCAGTCCAGACTGTGCGCGGAGCCTTCGAGTTCCAGGGCCAAAAGTGCAGCGCCACCTCCCGCGCTTACATCGCCTCTTCGATCGCAGCAGACTTTACCCAACAGGTTGTCGCTGAGGTTCAGAAGATCAACGTTGGCGAGCCATCTGAGTTCACCAACTTCTGTGGGCCCGTGATTCACGAGGCCTCGTTCAACAAGCTTTCTGGAGTCATCGAGGAAGCCAAGAACGACCCTGAGCTGGAGCTGCTCGTCGGCGGAACCTACGATTCTTCCAAGGGATGGTACATTCAGCCTACCGTCTACCGCACTTCGAACCCCGACCACCCTCTGCTCTCGCGCGAACTATTTGGTCCTATTCTGGTCATCCACTCTTATAACGATGCCACTGAGGCCGACTTCGCTAAGATCTGTGAGAAGATTGACAGCACTAGCACCTATGCTTTGACCGGATCCGTGTTTGCGCAGGACCGTGCTGCTGTTCAAGCCGCTGATGAAGCTCTACGTAACGCCGCTGGCAATTTCTACATCAACTGCAAGAGCACTGGTGCCGTTGTAGGCCAACAGCCTTTCGGTGGCGCCCGTGCTAGCGGTACTAACGACAAGGCTGGAAGTGCCAACTTGATGTCCCGCTTCGTTAGCTTGCGCTCTATCAAGGAGGAATTCATTCCGACATACACCGTTGCCTACCCTAGCAACGCGAACTAATGGAGAGTGGTCCCATGGATATTTTCTTTCAGTTGACCTTCCATGCTTTATGATATCATTGGCGTCAATCCTGCATTCCACCACGGCGTTCTGTCAAAATTGTGAATTGTGTTAAAGAGGATCTGAGGAATCCTCAAAATTTGTATGTAGCTCTCATCAAAAATATAATATTTCCAGTATCTCAAAATGTCTTTGCGAGAATCATACGCAGACGTGAATCTCTCAACAAAACCAAGCAAACCTACCTCTTTTAATCCGTCGCACAATTCTTCAAAAACTTCTGCATACTATCCATGGCCCTCGCCGCGAAAGGTCCCATCTCATACTTCTTCCCAGTGCCTTGCGGGCCACTATCGAAGATCTCCATGGAAAACCAACCACGGAAGCCAGTCTTCAGCACCGCCCTGGCAACATCCTCAATGAGCAAATACCCACCATCATATGGCATAGGTCTATAATCATGGCTCCACCGACCCCGCGGCCTTAGATCACCAATAGTTTTATCTTCTAACGGTGGCGATACCTTATAGGCATCCGAGATCTGAAGAAGATAGATCTTATCAGCAGGCACAGAGCTTGCAAGCTCCTCCATACTCGCATCAAACCGCTTCCGCAACTCAGACTCTGAGACCGACTCAATCAAACCAGATTCAGTAGTCGGATCACCCCATTCACTGCCCGCAGTCTGGAAAGTATCCAAACACAATCCGCAATTCGGGCGATCGACAGCTTTCACTATCTCCCAGACACCCTTCCACCCCGGCGCATGACTCGACCAGCACCAATTCTCATACGCGAGGCGGTAGTTGCGTTTAGCTAGGATGTCGGATAAAGCCCGCAAGTCGGAAACGATAGCCTCTCGCTCACAACTGATTATTCCTTCGGGTGTGTCTGTTGCTCCAACCTAATATATCTCTTAGTCCTCGTCTCCCTGTCTTGTAAGAATCATAGTATAACCGGGCGGTCCTACCTGTAACAAATCCGTCCCAACAACATTCATAATCTCCATCCAGCCCGTGGCCCTGGCAAATGCCTCTTCGCGATTCACGGAGCCCTTAACCCAGCCTTCAAAATTGGCAAATGGCTGGAGCATCATGATTTTCAATCCGTTTTCTTCGCATAGCTTGCGGATCTCTGCTGCCACGGACGTGAGTGCGCCATAGTTGTCTGACATGATCTTTTGGCCTGTGATTTGTTCGCCGTAGTCCAGGATATCTGGGAAAGAGAGCTCGATTGCGCTAAATCCAGCTTCGCTAATTGCTTGAAGCCGTAGCGGTAGGGTGTCGGTTGGACCACAGCCAATTGAACATGACGCATATGAGAGGGGGATTTTCTCGAGGCTGGAGTGTGGGATTGACATCTTCTTTTCTTGTTTTATTCTTTATTTGGGTAAATCAGAGTGGTTATAGTGATGCGAATGTTTGTGGATGCTTAGTGTGGATATTGATGAAGATATGCGAGGCACACAGGGAAAGCTTCTATGAAACATTGCCATGCTTGTCCTTTTCCATTAATTTTTGCCTCAATTAGATCGTTTTCGCCCATTTTCTTCTTCTCATTCTGTGTACATTGTGATGTAATTAAGGTGTGGATATGGGTTGATACTTGTGTCGTCACTGGTGCATCACATCAGTCCTACTCAACTTCAACCAGTTTACCCGCACTTTAGATCGTGCGACAACTTATTTTGCCTCGGGTTTGCCTCTTCTGTAGAACCTGTTTGTCTATGTAGACAACACATAACCAGCTCAGCCTATTGGTTCGTGGCGTTGCTGATTGCATGTTGACAATGTCCCGGATTGTCGATCCGATTGCATTGCCACAAGCTTCTCGTTGAAGAAGAGCGAAACTCGTCGCAGGCATTCTCGTTGAATGCTCCTTCATTTCTTCTTCATTTAACTTCTGACCTATGGTAGTTGAATGACTTAGCTCTATACACAACTAAGTCTATCCATCCATAATGCCGGCGACTATCAAAAGTATTGGTGTTGTCGGAGCCGGCAACATGGGCTCCATGATGACCCTCCGCTTCGCCGAGCTTGGGCTTCAAGTTTCTGTCTGGGATGTTATCAAAAAGAATGTCGACGAGGTGGTCAGTTATGCAAGAGACGATAAGGGAATCACAGGCCGAGTGCAAGGCTTCTATGACATCAATCAATTTGCCAAAAGCCTTGAGGGCAAATCTGACCGCAAGTTGTTTATGTTCTCCATCACCCACGGCGAGCCTGCAGATGAAGTCCTTCGCATGTTGAAGCCCGACCTGAAAGAGGGCGACATCATTCTCGACGGCGGAAATGAGAACTATCGCAACACCGAGCGACGTCAGAAAGAGTGCGCCAACATTGGCGTCGCCTGGATTGGAATGGGTGTTTCGGGTGGATATCAGTCCGCACGACGAGGTCCAAGCCTGTCGCCAGGTGGAGATGCCAAAGCAATTGAGCGTGTGATGCCATTTTTGGAGTCATATGCGGCGAAGGATCGCAAGACTGGAACTCCGTGCGTGAAGCGTATGGGTCCCGGAGGATCGGGACATTACATCAAGATGGTTCACAATGGCATCGAGGGCGGAATGCTTTCAGTGCTGGCTGAGACCTGGCAGTATATGCATGATGGACTCGGCATGGAGCACTGCAAGATTGGCGATGTCTTCGCTAAATGGAATGAATCCGGCGAACTGAGAGGGAACTTCTTGATTCGCATTGGTTCCGAGATTCTACACACGCGGAGAACTGCCAAGGGTGACCGCAAGGGCGAGGGAGCGAATCGGGATGACGGATATGTACTCGACGATGTCCTGGACAAGGTCGTGCAGGATGATGATGATACTGAAGGCACCCCTCTTTGGTGTCTTATGGAGTCTGCAGCCCGCCATGTCTCTTGTCCGACATTAGCAGCTGCTCACTACCTGCGAATTGCAAGTGGAAACCGCCTGGAACGCGTGCGTGCCGCGAAGAAGATGGAAATGCCCATGCCGAAACCGATCGAGGGCACTCGAGATCATAATCAGATAATCGAAAACCTGCGCAAGGCCGTATACTGCTCATTCCTGGCATCCTTCTCTCAGGGATTAGAGCTGATTTCTCGCGCTTCGATAGACGAAGGCTGGAATGTCAATTTGGGTGACTGTCTGCAGATCTGGCGAGCTGGGTGTATCATCCAGTCTGATCATATCGCGGATCTTCTTCAGTCCCCGCTTGCAGCCTCCAATGAATTGACTAACGCCAAATTTGTGGACTCGGTCGCGCATGAGCTGCACCAGAACTTCCAAGGTCTCAAATACGTCGTGATGGAGGGCACCATGTTTGATCAATATATTCCAGCGCTCTCCGCCACCTTGGAGTATCTGAAGTATGAGGGCGGATTAGGATTGCCGACCAAGTTCATGGAAGCACAGATGGACTACTTCGGTGCTCACAATTATAACAAGCCCGGTATTCCGGGTGAGGATCCAGGACCGGTTCACAAGGGCCCTCATCATTACGAGTGGCTACCAGCTTAGCTTCTTTTGGCCTGTATTTAACATCCCAGATTGTATATGTGTTTATCTATATAACAGAATTTCAGTTCTTGATTGACCATCCAAGTGCATACAATGCTGCTAGCCACGTAAGAAGTTAAAGTTTGATAGATGGCCCTAAAAGGCAGGTGGAGGCCTCAGGAACCAACGGCACGTGGGTCAATCAATAGCCAATCGGAGAAGAGCAGGTTGGCCGCAGTCGAAGAGATTTGAAGATGGCGCAAGATGCGCTGGATTCTGGGATTGCGTTCAGCTTCTTCTATTTCGAAACCATTTCGTCGAATTGAATCCGCGAAACAACTCGCTCGCAGAATGGCATCTCTCCCCAGCACCTACGATGGTGCGTATGCCCCCTTCTTCCCCCATATTAATACCCCTCACAACCCCACTTCGACAGAAAGCTGACGATAGTGAATCTGACAGGGCCCGTCCCAATTGCTGTCATCGGCGGCACCGGTTTGCGCGAGTTGCCTGGCTTCACCCAGGTGGCTTCCCTGAAAGTCTCGACTCCGTGGGGCGCCCCTTCTTCGCCCATCACCATCCTACACCACGAGTGTAAGCACAATGGCAAGGTCGTCGCCGTCGCCTTCCTCAGCCGCCACGGCTTGCACCACCAGATCGCTCCCCACGAGGTCCCCGCCCGTGCCAACATCGCTGCCCTGCGTTCTATCGGTGTCCGTAGCGTGATTGCCTTCTCTGCCGTCGGCAGTCTGCAGGAGGAGATCAAGCCCCGCGACTTCGTCATCCCCGACCAGGTCATCGACCGCACTAAGGGTGTCCGCCCGTGGACTTTCTTCGAGGGTGGTGTCGTTGCCCACGTCCCCTTCGGTGACCCCTTCGATGAGGGTATTGCCAAGGTTGTTCGCGAGTGCGGACACAGCCTTGAGGGCGAGGGTGTTGTCTTGCACGACCGCGGCACTCTGGTCTGCATGGGTATGTCAAAGGCCCCCTCTCAATTATACATACACTTACTAACCACATCCTTGTACTATCCAGAGGGCCCTCAGTTCTCCACCCGCGCCGAGAGCAAGATGTACCGCTCATGGGGCGGCAGCGTCATCAACATGTCCGCCCTCCCCGAGGCCAAGTTGGCCCGTGAGGCCGAGATTGCCTACCAGATGATTTGCATGTCCACGGACTATGACTGCTGGCACGAGTCCACTGCCGACGTGACCGTCGAGATGGTCATGGGCAACATGAAGTCCAACGCTGACAATGCTCGCCGTTTTGTCACTGCTGTTCTTGATGCCCTCGCTAGTGAGGAGCACACTGAACTGGTCCAGGCTAAGCACTTGGCCGGCGGTATCAAGTTCGGTATCAGCACCCCTCAGACTCACTGGAAGCCCGAGGCCAAGGAGAAGCTGGACTGGCTTTTCCCTGGGTACTGGTAGATATAGAGTGTCTTGAGTCCAGCGCATATATTGATTGGCTGTGACACTTGATGTATACATTGATGATAGCATTGATGCATTGTACTGAGATACCTACATTACAGGCATGATTTGCATGCTCATTTGGAATGATATGACTTCACGTTTATACACTGGTTTCCTTCAAAGAAAGCGAACAGGCAATCCTCGATTCTCTGCCCTGAATCTATGTACAGGGATCACCAATATCGTTATAATAAGATACATTCTCTATTCTAGCTTAAACACAGAGAGTAACTGAAGTATAGAATCAGACTATCACGACTTCATTTTTACCTTGATCTTTGTGGGACCAGCTTCATTGACAAGGTTCGTTTGTGAGCTGGAAACCTGCCACGAGGCATCTATCCTGATTTGGTCCAATGGAACCGACCCAGCAGAGTCGGGGCCATGTTGAGCAGGGGATATATCGCTGTAATACCTATTCGAAGGTGGCCCGAATATCGATGGAAAAAGATTCTTAAGTAAGGATGGTAGGCAAGGCATACATGCGCAGATTATGGCAATGTCGCATTCCACTACACTCCAATAGATCGCTGGGGTGTTGTCATCTGTCGTAAACATGTTAGATCCTATTTTGTTGGACTAGGTGAGAGGCAACTCACATGTTGGGTTGGAGGACTTAGAGAACCTGACCAGAGAGTGCAGTCGCAGGCAGCTCACCACAGTGATCCTTGGATTTGGTTAGCATTTCATATTGTGCCAATTTGGGAGGAAGACAGGCTTACAGAAAGCCTGTACAGAACATCAATACGATAAGAAGCTTTTTCTTGAGACTGAGAGATACTTGGATGAGCGGCCATATTGGGAGGCTGATGATGGATATATCCATCGCAATTTGCATTGCGGCCTTGTACCAGGAATAGGTGTTGATGTCAATGCAGCTGCCTTTGTATTTGCCCGTCCATCCGTTCCAGAAGAACGACACGGGGTCGCATTGGAAAATCATGACCAAGGTGTTGGAGATTCCAAAGCAGACTGATAGGCCCATTAAGCAATATGCGATTCGGTGGAACCTTTGGGACGGGAAGATGCGAAGGTAAAATGTGAGGAAGGATAGTTGGGTCAATGCTTCAGCGGCCATATAGCATATCTCGGCGATATAAAGCAGCTAGAGGATGAATCAGTTGACAAAGAACAGGCATAGTAGTGTGGAAAGCTGACCTGTAGCTGTTTTGTGATGTGATCGGATGGGATTGTCCAAATATTCGTACCCAGGCCGAACTTTTGCACTAGGTTTCAGTTAATACCAAACAACATCAACCAAGGCGATACCTTCAATCTATCCTTACTTGGAAACATCAAGCAGTTCAAAGGAGCTGCACAAATCAAAGCCACCACAATAAGGCAATCGTCCAACCCAAACAGCCGGTTGAAGACAGAACGTTGAATCAGGCGCAGTATAACCAGAATCAAAGCTAGCATACCGAGCACTCCAGCCAAAATGGGAGAAATATCAGCCTGGCTAGCCTGTGGCACTTCACAAATCGACATGGTGAGATTTGTGGCCGCTGCCAACAATTAGTTATTCAGGCGTCAGATCACTGGATTCTTGCGATACTCACAAAGGCCCATCTCCACACCACATTCTAAGGTAGTACACCCTGTCGATTGTGTAAAGAAATTAACATCCATGCAAAGGCATGTCAAATCTGATGCAATGCATGTCGACTGATTCAGGGCAGCAGAGAAGCAGTTCAACTATGAAAAGGAGAGAGGTTAATTTAGCCTCGAAGTTTTCTCTGAACGGCGTACATACTGCACAAGATGATAAGCTCCCGAAAGGTCCATCCGTTAATGTCGATGTTAACATACTGGAAATAGATATCAGAAGGCCGAACAACTGTCAGAAACTCAATGTGATCTCAGCACGTTCCTCCTCTGAAGAGTGCGACTCAATATACAATATTCCAGATGATCAAAGAGTGAGAAAGTAGCAATGGTCGCTCATCGTGTTTGCCCCGTAAGAATGTCCAGGATATTTAGACAAGTCAATTTCGATTGTCTTCAGACAGTCCAAATTACCAATACGCACATTGTGTTTTCGCATGGGCCAAATGTAATCTGCAGTACTTTTGGCAATCAGGGTTCCCTATTATGAGCTATCTGCCGCTAATCTAAACCCTGCTTGCTGAACACCTGGTTTAGGAATAGAATGACATTGTAGTGGGTTTAGGCCAAAAATGAGATGCATCTTGTGCATTTTAGGGTAACTATTTTCCGCGTTACGGAGTACTTTTAACGTTCAAGATTCGTGATTCCCCCTAAAGGCTGCTAATTCGAACATATATCCAGTGGCTGCATATGAGGTTTAAGTGAAAATTCGAGATACTTGGTAATTCATTCCATGGCTAACATTCTAGGATAGGCACTCCATGTGGGTTGGGTCACATATAACATGATATAAAAGAATGTTTGCTATGGTGCCTCAGGCATCCACCGTCCATATTCTATAGATCGCAGATTCCTAGCCTAGCAATTCAACTCATCATCTCCATCTATCTGATGTCTTGGTAGCATAGCCCCCAACAAAAAATCCAACGGCGACTGCACTTTCGCCCAATTCCCGATGTTTCAAATTGCATCTGAGACAGACTAGAGCAGGACGCTAAACTCGGTATCATCATTTGCCGCAGTCAAAAAGTGGGCCGATCATGTCACAAATCACAACACAGTTGGCAATCACAAAGACGCGGGATGTCATACCAAACCGCTGTTTCCTCTCCAATGAAAGCGGTATTGGTTATTATATTGGACACCTCGAACAGATGAGGTGATCCTAGCATACTCTATACGGAGTAGACTGTCCTGAGTTAGCCTGTCAAAAAGATTCTAACCGGTGCACAGACCTACACAGACCTACACAGACCTAGCTAGGGAGGAAACTCCGTCCCGTGCGAGCAATGTGCTATGAGCCGTTAGTCAAACACTCTTTTTCAAGGCTGTCAAACATATGTGTACCGGGCCAGGTAAAAGAAAGGATCTCCATCGATCAACTACCCCCCATTTCCCCTGAATGCCACAAAAATTAATGCAATCCCAGGAACCCGTAGTTCCGCTTCTCAGTTCACACCGTCACTGCCAACGTAGAGTCTTAAATAATGAACGGGGCGCATGGAGAGGGGATCACCGTGCGATAAGGAGACTCTCTCTAGTAGAAGTTCCAATGACCAATGACCGGTTCTCCATTATATCAAAAGTACCCCGTAGGCTGTGAAACTACTCAATATGAACTTTCTTTTCATCACCCCTAGCCACCATTGCTTGCCTCACCTGTAGCAGTCATGGCCTTGTTCACACTTGCGACGCTCATTTTAGGAGCGATCGTGCTCTACATAGTGAAGGCTATATTGACCCGCAGAAACAATGCTAGGCCATTGCCACCAGGACCTCCGGGCAAGCCTCTAGTGGGAAATATTTCGGACCTGCCACTCCCAGGTGTGCAAGATTGGATACATTGGTTGAAGCACAAAGAGCTCTATGGTACAGTCTGGGCCAATTGCCACACTTAGTATTTTGACAATATGGCTAACGTTCACACTCAACCAATGTTCAGGACCAATAAGTTCTGTCACTGTAATGGGACAAACTATTGTCATCCTTAATGACAGCAAGATTGCTATAGAGCTACTCAATAAACGCGCTGCGATCAATTCCTCGCGACCGAAACTAGTCTTTGCATCTGAAATGTGGGTTCTCAGACTCTAGATCATGATCAAATTGCATTGCTGACATCGGTTCAATAGGGTTGGCTGGGAACATATTTTGGCAATGCAGACCTACTCCAGTCGGTTCCGTGCCTACCGCAAAGCCATGCAGCCCTACCTTGGATCGGAGACAGCGGTTGCGCAATATAACCTGCTACAGGAAGTTGAAGTCCACCGCTTTTTGCTGCGTGTCCTCAGAGACCCGTCCCAAGTTGCCCAACATGTACGCACGTAAGTCGTCTCTTGCACTTGGTATCGGTAGACAGAGTCTTACTGACTGTCGTCTAGGGAGGCCGGTGCAATCATTCTCAAAATTGCCTATGGTTATAACATTGAGCCACATAAAAAGGATCAACTGGTTCATATGGCAAATTTAGCACTCGAGCACTTTTCGATTGCAGGGACACCCGGTGCATGGCTGGTGGACATGATCCCAGCTTGTAAGCGGTGTCCGAAAACCCGGCTTTGAGAGTGAAAGCTAACAGTCATAGTGAAATATGTTCCGTCTTGGCTTCCAGGCGCTGGCTTCAAGCGTACCGCTCGGGCATGGAAGAAAAACCTCGAGAATGCAGTAGACAAACCTTATGCCTTTGTTCAGAAAAGGATGGATAGTGGGATATCCCAACGATCCTACCTTGCGGATCTATTTACGGCCTCGGGATATCCACCAAAAGGGTCCGAGGAAGAAATTGTAGCCAAGTGGACAGCCGGATCTCTGTATACTGGCGGTGCAGATACTGTAAGTTCTCACTCTGCACAGTGATGGATTGATTGACTGACAGTTACCAGACCGTCTCTTCCCTTCAAACATTCTTTTTGGCCATGACATTGTTTCCCGAAGTGCAGCGAAAGGCTCAAGAGGAGATCGATCGAGTATTGGGATCCGGCCGACTGCCCACGGTGGCCGATCGCAGCAATCTTCCATACATCGACGCAGTGGTGAAGGAAGTTCTTCGTTGGCATCCCGTAGCACCCATGGGGATCCCACATATGTCTGTTGAAGACGACACGTGGGAAGGCTATCATATCCCGAAGGGTTCGTTGATTATGGCGAATATTTGGTGAGTTTGAAATTTCTGGAAGTGGTGACTAGATCGGATCGTTGACTATAGCCACAGGGCCTTCACTCATGACCCGGGGGTCTACCACGACCCAATGACATTCAACCCAGAGCGATTCCTGGGATTCGATGGACGAGAACCCGAAATGGATCCTCACGGGATAGTCTTTGGATTTGGGCGCCGTGTCTGCCCCGGACGCTTCCTTGCTGATAATACAATCTATCTCAGCGTTGCTAGGTCAGTTGCAGTATTCAATATCACTAAGACCATGGAAAATGGTAAGGTAGCCGAAGTCAAACCGGAGTTCCAAGCAGGTGTCATTAGCCATCCGGCTCCATGGAAGTTCAATATCACACCACGAAGCGCAGCTCATGAAGCTTTGATTGTGTCAGTGGAGAACGAACATCCTTGGGAGCAAAGCGATGCCCCTGATTTGGAGAAAATGTAACATCATTTGCTTGGATAATGGCTGGCTTGCTCGGGATGTCAGACCTCGATCAATAATCGAAGATGCGTTCGACTTCATGAATTTCTTCAGTCACCTATCTTTCGAATTTCGCAAGATATACATCAGACTTCCATTCACGAACGGTGTTGGAAGAGCCGTGCCTAAATGATCGTGTATTTTTCAGTACACAAAGGCTACAATAACCGATAGAGAAGAACCACTGGATGCATACAATATCACAGGCCCTATATAACACCAGTTAGGCCCAGATGTATTCTTTGAACTAAGTCTATAGAATGGAATGCACCATTAAAGACCTTTCGCACAGTCGGCTCATACATGAACAAAGAAGGCAATAGCCTCGAGGCACGACTGCGTTGGACGTGAATGGCCGCATTATCAGAATGTGCTGTGAATCATTCTGTGATTAGCTCGGCGAGACTGCTAGATCGTGTCCAATAAGAGACCTCGAATGAGCAGAGGTGCCGTGATGTCTCAGATTCACCAGCCGCGGCGGCAAAAATTGATCACACGCACCTGTATGTGAAGGCACAGAATATAGGGCTGGCTCCTAGGCAACGCTGGCACAGCCGCAGTCCACAAATGCTCGGCGCTGGGTATAAGTTCATGCTGAATCTTCCTGCCGGAAAAAGGTTTCTTCTTCCTTATTTCCCCCAGACCATTTGGGGCGACAGTTTGCTGTCTGTCCATCTCTTTACTTCCATCCCTTTACTTTTCAGGGCTTTTGGGACACGTGTTCCCGCTTCAGGCTCTATATACTACTTCCCGAGGCCTCTCTTCTACACAGACACACATAATGTGTCTTGTGCCATCAACGATCTTTTTTTTTTTTGTTCATCGTCCTGTTTGGAGCCTGCGAGGTTTCAAGCTTCTATGGTCCTACAGGCTTACAATTATTTCGCGTTTTTCGTTAGAATTGTTACCAATTTGTTCGTTATAATGACCCGCAGAGTATGCTCATCCACTAACTTATACTTATTAACCAGTAACTTGCTATATGGAACAAGAGATCTACCGAATTGGCCCAACTAAAGCATTCAACGTACTGGTGCTTACATGGGATCAATAAGCGAACTCCAAAAGCACACAATGCTTCTACAACTTCTCAACAGCGCACACCATATCTGGGGAATTGCCCATCAGAACCAATTCAAAGCGCTCTGTGGAGGCACTGAGTGCATACATTTATTTCCCTTCATGAACAGGAGGCATGGTTTCGTGTCCTTCCGTGATAGCAAAGTTTCGAGGCAACACCACGACAACTGGCGAGTACAACTTTCAGACAGATGCCATCATCACCAGATATTGCAGCTAGAGTGCTTGTATTCCTTGCTACTTTATGTGCTAGCAATCCAACTACCAAAATTTCCATATCTTGCCCTTCGAGCATGCTGTGATAACCCGATGTGAACAGTATTTGCTCAAGGATCAAAAGTAACAAAGACGTCAGCAGCAGAATCCTCGAATGACCAGCATGTACTCCTGTTATTACAAACAGAGGGCCGTGCATAAGACGATTCGAAAATACAAATTGTTGCACCTACACTTTCGACATCGTCATTTCGACACTGCGATGATCGAGTGCACTTTCGAAATTATTCACTGCACATCGGGTGCTTTCGGAGGCACAAAGCTGGGGACTTCAACAAAAGATTCGATATCCAACTCACTATGAGCCCGAAGATTGCACATCCCCGTCACATCACAACTATATTGTGCCAGTCGATATATCTAGCATTCTCTCCTAACCTCTTCTGACCGACGGCCACGGAAAATAAGCAGACGGCCTAGCTTTCTACTCGAAGATTACCATCGGGCCTGTCATAGCCTGGTCACATTTCTGACCAGTTCGCTGTCCCAAACACCGATTAAACTTATGTCTTTGACAATATGAGACGTTTGTACAAAGACTGCCAGCCGTCAATACTCCCTTCAGTGCTCACCTGTGGATCAGCTGCCACTTAAGGTGGCACCTGGGTGCTTGTGCCTAAAAGGAAGAAAGGTGTTACTTGATATATCACAAGTGGTATTGCCAGAGAAATGGTTCCGATGTCAGGCAGATTTCATGCCGGCAAGCAAATCACACAAAAATTCTTTCCAAAAGTCTGCTTTGTTTTGAGCACACTATGTGGTATACCCTTACATCTTGCAAGATGGAGCCCATTGCGAGCGTGGGAAAGACATGTATGCAGAGCGCTCATCTCTCACATCGCTCTTGCTTTCATCCACCAGAATTTGATCAAAAAGTCACCATCTTGCTGGTTAATACTGATCTCGACAGTACTGATGGGCTTTTTGTGTTCAGATTGAAGGGGGACCCTGAGAGAAAATGCCTCGAATCGGTCAAAATCACTATTTGGAAGCATGAGCGGATCGGGCTTCCTTGTCATCACCGAGGGTCAACTGCGCTATCTAGAGGAGCGGAGTTCGGGAATGGAATGAATCCATCCGCTTGCGGAGGGGATATCAATCAAATCTGATTATTATCCAGGAGAAACACAGAGAGTTCGAGGAGGGCTTGTTGCATCGAACTGCTGTGCCATTCATTACGGAGAATACCGGACTGGGTCTTCACAAAGAGGACAGTGGATACAATCACTCCAGAAGCCAACTATGAGATATAGAGCTTGGCACGAAAAATGCTCTGCGGAAATCATGGATAAATGCGCAGTGAGGTGAAAAATGATGTTCAAGGACTGCTGAGGGAACAGTATGTCGAATTTCATTGGGGATGATGCAAGAAAATATGGCTAGTCGTGTTCTCCCGAAGCCTTGGTGTTAAAGTACTCCAAGGCAGATCTAGCCTATTTGTCCTGACGTTGTGTCTTGGAATTTTGATACAAGTCAAAAATCGGATTTGCAGCAACAAGCTCGACTGGTGCTCATATTCCGATCAATGCTACCAATGGCGGTGGAGCGTGGGCTCCTCTTCTCTTTCTCAACAGACTTGCAAATAAATTACAGAGCTATGAACAATCGTTCAGTCGAAGCGAAAGTTTTCAGCAGGGTGTTATGCTCTGAGAAATTCATATAGACATGATCTTGTCTGTCAAGTCTGGAGTGGGAGGTTCGCAGCGTTCGCTCAATCGTCACGTTTCGGATCCTCTCGCTGGCACATTACAGCTCAGCATTGGTTCACAGTGCAGCTGCCAAAGGGAAAATTGTCTGCTCAATCGCTGCGTTGGCTTTGTACAAACATTACGACAAGAACGTCAATTCGACCGAATAGCAAATGCAAGGGAGACATCCTGCATTCACATCTATGAGTGACTTCATATAAATGCGATCAAACTCACGGCAACGCAGAATTGAAAAATTCTCTCGCTACACATTTCGGCTACCTCAGACGAGCCGCGGGCTTTTAGATACCGCGAAATGTGCGCTTCGTGTGAGAAGCGATTACCAACAGGCGTGTCCTCATCCTCGCTCGCTGTAGGTTAAAGGAAATATAGCTCACATGTGAGTCATAAAATATACAGCGAGGATTTGCGACTTGGACCGGCCCATTGAGTGGCGTTGCTCTGTGTCCTAATGACTAGCGAGCCGTCCTGCGTCTTCATGGGAAATAGAGCGGTCTGTCTGTGTGCATCCTGTCAAACTTTTCATCCCACCTAGTCCGGCTTTGTATGAACTCACATGCGCGAACTGCCATTGGGCCACATTCGTGATGAACATGCTGTCGTCTGTTACAGCTTATGATTCCCTAGGGCAGACACAAAAGCCCAAAGATGAGATATTTCCTTTCCGGAGCCTCCTTATTTGCATGAATGAGCGCCATCGGTTTGGCTCCTCATCTTCATGTGGCTATCTTGATCATATCAACCACGGAAGTCAGATCGGGGATAGTGATCAAATGCATGGCAAAACCAGCATTTTAGATTACTTACACACATTCATTGGCGGGAAAAAACGAAACCACGATGTTCATCATGCTTCAGCTACTATTCTCGACATGATGTGAAAGCTCCCTAAAGGTTCTCTACACCGGCAGCTCCTTTGCCAATGGGACCATCGATGGAGGTGAGGGTCTTGGTGTGTCCCATGCCGGATCCAGAGAACAGATGAGTAACCCATCTGGTGCTACACCCACCCGTGGTCGGATAGGAAGATATCTCGAGCAGCAAACGTGAGCCCCTAGAGACGACATCCCATACAAGTTGCATCTACAAAATACAGGGGTCAAGAATGCATAGACTATGGACCTGTCTTGTGGTCGGCAAAATTAAATTATCCTGTCTACATCCTATGCCGTAAGGGGACCCGGTATGAATGAAGATACACCAGCCAGAAGGGAACTGGCGCGATCTCAGGTGGAAATGAATGTTTCCCAATATGGTCTACATTGTCAGTTATACATGTGACTTAATCGTTACCTTCGATGAATCAAACATATCCTTTCATTTCTACTATTTTACAGTAAGCCTGCCCTTCTCTTGCAATGAATTCTTGCGATGTATATTACATCGAAATAGGCGTGTAATAAACGAAGTACTTATCTAGCAAAACTGCGTACCTAGGTAGTTCTTGTGCTCCGAAGTCATCATAAATAGTCGGTATGTAGCAGTATGAAGGGATGATCTCAAACTGAACTATTTAAATATGTTGTAAAGCAGTGGAAATTTTGTAATGAATAGCAACTTAGAACACTCCAAAGGTGAAATGCTATGGCTCTAGCTATCATATTGCTGCACGTCCAAAATATATATAGTGATCAAGAATCTCCGAATGACTTTATCCCCAAATATGAAAGAGGTTGAAGCAGCACTCACCCTACTCAATGTACTTTTAAGAGCGAGACCAGTGTAGGAAGTCACATCTCGGTATCTTGAGGCACTTTAGAAGCCTGAATGTATGGCGCTAATACTATGGAAATCATTCCACCATAAAGTATGTAGTTCCTCAAATCCTGGCTGCAAGTTTTTCTGTATTGACGCAACTCACCTTTAACTATTTTAATTGCAGGTTCCATTCGGCAAGTGCTGCTTGAAATTGCTCAACCGTGCCGAAGGCTGCTGCATGTTCAAGAAGCGAGGTAGGTCTCTTCAAGTGACGAGCTAGAACATCCTGGGCTTTGCGTATCTCATCGCTTGGCTTTTCCCTACCTTTCTGAAGCAGGAGCTTTGTAACTTCCACCTGACCTATACGGTCAGGAGAACCCAGCGCCATGGAGATCACATCATCCACGTCACGTCTCAAGAAAGCCTGGAACACCTGGTCTATCGCTGGGATGAACTTGTTGGCCTCGCAAGCTGCATGTAGTGCATATTCGGCAAGCTCGAGGAAATCCCTTCCATCGAACTTGCGTAAAAGCATCTGCACAACGTTGTTTTGCCCTTTCCTTGCCGCAGAACAAATTTCCGGCTCGGAAATTGAGTATGCTGGCCACTGAATGAAGTGTTCTATGACGTCGATATGTCCGCTCTAGATAGCAAGAGATATTGGTGTAGTTGACGGTTCGAACCCTTTTGGGCTGCACCCTATGCTAATCAGTCGTTTGATCAGAGATGCATTACCAGTCTTTGCAGCCACAAATAGCCATTCTGTCTGTAGAATTGGATCAGCTTCTACAAGCTCTGCTCCAACATCAGCTCGGCCTAGTATGATGTTCGAAATATCCATCTTATTGCCTAGATTTATCCAGGTATCTGCGTAAAAGCCATCCCCAAGTCTCTTTAGGATAGAGCGAAAGACCAAAACGCTCAATGCCTTCAGATAATCGGGTGCAACGACTTCAAGAAAGAACAATATGATGTCTCTGTGACCGTACCTCAGCGCCCGCCCGAACGCGGTCTCACCGAACTCGCCACCCCCATCGGACGTAGGGTCGGCTCCACGTTTGACCAAGTATTTAACCACATCTGAATGACCATTTGCGGTGGCTAACATAAGGCTCCGCGGGGATGTGAAAGACTTCAATTCAAATCCGGCCTCTTCGATCAAGTATTCGAGTATCGCTAAATGGCCTCTGCATGCGGCTTCCTGGACCAGTACCCAGCCCGGGGGATATCCCTGTCCAAAGTTGCATTTCACTTTTTCAATAAGATATTTGAAGACATGAAGCTGGCCTGCAGTGACTGCACATTTAAGAATCCAGTTGCATATGTCCATCTTGCCTAACATGAACTTCGTTAGGAAACCCTGGCCAGTCAGAAACTTGACTAGACTCAGATGTCCGTGGCGAGCGGCATAGGCCAACAGTTTGTGACTCTGCAAAGAACATCTTGTAAACCCAGGGAGAACGTCAAAAAAGATACGAACGGTCTCCGCATCGTCGCCACTCGTCGCAATGAACAGCAGCGACTTGGATTTCAGCTGCATGTCAATCGTTGTTCTATCCATTCATTTCGAGTTATCTCGCAGTAGCTCCAAGTAGTCAAATGGTCGATATCCA
The DNA here is from genome assembly GCA_027569675.1 of Penicillium crystallinum. NCBI lineage: Eukaryota > Fungi > Ascomycota > Eurotiomycetes > Eurotiales > Aspergillaceae > Penicillium > Penicillium crystallinum. The sequence continues at coordinate 52,271 of JAPDKR010000057.1, forward strand.
CAAGATAAAAGCTTGCGCAAAGCGTCCAAATTTCGATTTTTCACAAGACGAAGCACGTTAGGGTCACAATCATTCGCAAATGTTGAGTAGAGCAGGGGATTGAATATGGCATGAAATAGGCGACATTTTCCTTTGTTGGGCTTCAGATGATCAATATCCTGCCTATTTCGGACGCAGGTTGGCCTTGTCGCCTGAGGCCGAAAAAACGGTGTCACCTCCGACTCGCCAGATAATCTGCCACTCTTATCGTCCCCCAGACCCCAACTTCAACAACACCTCCAGACGGTGAAGACTGTTGCCCTTGCAGCTGCTTTTCAACCTGTAAACACGGACTTCTCACTGGAGAGATTGAGTGAGATCTATTTCCTATTCGCTTTCCCTTTTTTGAGGCGTTTCAGAAAGCTCAAACGGCCAGGTGTCAAGCTAATTCCAATTATGCACGTCGGAGATCCGCGATACCTGCTGTATGAGAGATAATCCACAAATCTAATGACTCTGTAAAGAAGAGATAGATCTGTTGTGAGATAGTGGGATAAGAATGAGTCCTATTGCTGAGACCAGTGAAGCTCTCTCTCAGCAGAGGATGGCTGAAAACGGGGTTCGCGATGGAATGAAAAGGAGCCAGCAGCGTCACAAACAATCGATCTCGAATTCGCGAGAGGGAAAAAAAGACGGGGCAGATAAACTTGTCGCACTATTTAATCGCGAGAGTGACCGAGACGCAACGAACGGGGAAGCCGACACACAAGAGCAACGCGAACACGATATGACTACAGAACGTCGCCGCACCATCAACGGGCACAAAACGGCAGATCATGGATCACAGGAACATGGACTTGGTATCTTAGTCGAGCATTCGTCGCACGGGGGGAACAACAACGGACGGTTGTCGGTTGTCGATATTTACGAAGGCCCGAAGGTCAAGGCTGCTCTGGCTGAGTTAACTGGTGATATGTATCATCGTGCAGCGGGGGATAAGGAGCAGATTGCGAAGTTATCTCCTGAGAAAATTCAAGAGCTCACCTCCTCGCCCGAGTCAATACCCTACCGTCCTGCAGGGACAGAAACGAACGCCGGGCAACGAGCGCCTCCAGATAACGGGAACGGCCCTCTGACTCGGTCGCAAATACCTGAGTTTGTCCTTCAGTCACTAGAAGACAAGCCATCGCCTGCGGAGGTTTTGCCGAGGCTACGCCCAACAAAAGAAGCATTACCGGTAGATGCTTCTGCGCCAGCGAGTCCAGCCTTCCGCCGAAACACTCAGAGTGGCCCTCTCCGCAATCGACCGCATCCCGCTCGAACTGTTTCTACCCCTGGAGCTACGCACCGCCAGCAACCTTTCACTCCAAATAATGATCGCCTGAACCAGACATGGGCCTCGCGCTCAAGGCAGGATCGACCCGCGCCGGAACGCGAGTTGAAGAGCCATCTCATTGCATCCCCCCATATCATTGAATCACCAATATCGCCCCCTTTGCCATCATCTATTCCTTTGCCCCCAGTCTCTTTGCCAACTTATCTTCAACTGGAGCTTGCCTCAGGTCGGCCTTCACCACTGTATATCCACCGCGATGCAGCCAACGACTTCCCGTATGAATCATCGAGAGTGAAAATCGAAAGGCTAACGAACTTCCTTATGTTGGCCCCTATGCTGGAGCAGGTGCTGTGCTTCGGAAGTCTTGCTTGCCTTGATGCATGGCTTTATTCTTTCACAATCATGCCACTGCGATTCATCAAAGCCGTCTATATCTTGGGCGAGTCATGGGCGATGAACCTCGCTGCTGAAATCCGGTTCATTTGGAAGTTTGTTTTGAATGGAATTGGTCGAGTCTGGCGCAGAAGGAATCATACTCCCAAGGAAGACCACTCCGAAAGGCGCGAAAGCGAATCTGACGCCACGCCGCGCCCTGGCTCTTCGGTGGGGCCAAACGTGGGACCTGCAGACAGAGATTCTAAACAAGCGCAGCCGGAAACACTCAGAAGAAAACACCGATCCTCTGAATCCCGCAAGAATCATCACCGGCGCAAGAAGTCAATGCCTTCGGCACTGCTGCCAGACGACAAAGCGGACATACTGACTGGGCTGCTTATGATAGCGACATGCTGTGTCTTGATGTACTTCGACGCCAGCCGGATGTATCATTGGATCCGTGGTCAGGCTGCTATCAAGCTCTACGTTATTTACAATGTTCTGGAAGTCAGCGACAGACTACTAGCTGCCATCGGCCAAGATGTCCTTGAGTGTCTTTTCTCAAGAGAGGCCCTTGAGCGCCGTCCGGATGGTCGAAGCAAGATCATTCGTCCGTTTTGGTTGTTCCTGGTGGCACTGGTGTATACAGTATCCCATGCAACCTCTTTGTTTTACCAGGTGATGACCTTGAACGTGGCAGTGAACTCATATTCCAACGCCTTAATCACTCTCCTGCTATCGAATCAGTTCGTAGAGATCAAATCCACCGTCTTCCGCAAGTTTGAAAAGGAAAACCTTTTCCAGTTGACGTGCGCGGACGTCGTGGAACGGTTCCAGCTCTGGTTGATGCTCACCATCATCGCTTCGCGCAACATCGTGGAAACGGGCGCTTTCAATTTCATCGGAAACTTTGGTCTCGGATCCGCCGTTCCAGGCCAGCCTTCAACAAGCACCAACAGCACACCACTATCAACCCCTCCACGCACCGCATCATCCATCCTACCCCAGGCATTCACATTCTTCCCATCGTCGATCCTATCCTCCCTCAACAGCGTCAACTCTTTCATCCCAAACCTCGCCCAAGTCCTAGGCCCATTCCTCGTAGTCCTAGGCTCGGAGATGCTTGTTGACTGGTTAAAACACGCCTACATCAACAAATTCAACAACAACCGCCCAGCAATCTACGGCCGCTTCCTCGACGTCCTAGCCAAGGACTACTACACCAACGCATTCGGCGAACAAAACCTCACCCGTCGCATCGGCCTCCCCGTCATCCCACTCTCCTGTCTCTTCTTCCGAGTCTCCGTCCAAACATACCAAATGTTCCTCGCTGCTCTCGTCCCCCATCACCCTTCCTCAACAGCAATGGAAGCAACATCCCTCACCTCAATCCACAACCACTACGTCTCATCCCCAATCCCCTCAGCCCCACCCTTAACACTCGCAACGCTACTTCCCGCCTCCGCAGCACACGTCAGCGCATTGTTCCGCACACTGCTGGAAAACGCAATTCCATCACCAGCACAGTCCGTCCACCTCTTCACGGGCATCTTCCTCCTCACTGGATTCGTGGTCCTACTCATCTTGAAACTCTTGTTGGGTATGCTGCTACTTGCCTTCGCGCGCTCCCGGTACAGGAAGATGAAACGCCAAGAGAGCGAGCGGAGACAGTCACATCAGGGCGCTGAGGGCGGTCCTCCGCGCGCCCGGGAATTTGATGTCGAGGGTAGCCAGCGGGTTGGTGGGTGGGGGGTTGTGGAAGTTGGGGAGGAGAAGAGGCGGTTGATCTATGCGGATGATCCGGATGGATTGCGGCGGTTGAAGGAGAAGGAGGAGAAGGATAAGGAGAAGAAGAAGGATGTGGAGTTTAGTGTTGATCATGTTCAACGGTATGAGATGATTGCCAAGAAGATTTGGTGATTAGGTGCTGGGCTGGGAGATTTATCTTGTAACTTAGCGACATCTGGGATGTCTTCAACGTACAGTTCAAGTTGTATAATATTCCTAGTTGTCACTTACTTTTGGTCTCGGGAATTGATAATGATAATATTTAGATTACTTTTCTCAACTACCTGTAATCTATGCACTTGATATGGTAAACTTGGGAATAAAGATTGATTCATGGCATCGAGAATAAGGATTTGAGGAAGGATATCGGTGTGGACAAATAAGGGGTATTTAGAGACTAGCTCGCTGGTCATGATCAGGATTAATAGGTGATCCGGTCATCAAGCGCAGGAGAGCCAGCTCCTGGGTTTCGTCATGACAAAGCCTCGTGGCCGTGAGTAAAGGGTACAAGGTGACTACATCAATATTGATGGGTGTGTGAGCGATTGAATGAGTGCCCTGGTGGAGCGCGGTGCATGGCTGACGGTGAAGCAGTGTTCGCGCGGGTGTAGCCGGACACGCCGGGTGCTCTCTGGGAATAAGGCTGAGGTGTTTGGGAGGTCATCGGCGGGTTGAAGGCTGCATAACCACCACCTTGAGGAGGCGGGGTCGCAGAACTCATCGGCGAGAATGTCCTCGGAGGGGGCTGTGCCACCGCAGCTGCTTGTGAAGGAGGTGTGGGTCGGTAGCTAGCCGGCGTGTAGGATCGTACAGGGGCAGGAGTTGCACCAACACTAGCCGGCGTGTAGGATCGTGATGAGTATGGATCCTGAGTGTAGTAATCTTGTTGGTGAGGGGTTCCTCTCCGCTCGCCAGAAAGATCGTCTGCATCTCCATATTCATCATGCCCGCCGTATGCAGTCCTCGAGGGACCGTAGGGGTCATAGTGAGCGGGCGCAGGGTCGCGATTGAAATAATCATGGCTACCAGGATCTTCCATGTCAGCCGAAGAATAATCAGGCGCCGGGGTATGGCTCTGATAGGGCCGAGAATCCGAGCTGCTATCGGTCAGATTGCGATATCCAACCGCTGGGCTGTTACGGCCATCATTGGCATACGCGCCAGGAGCTGGGCGGGATTGGGGAGTGGCCATCCTCGAAGGAACGTTGGCCGGCAAGGGGGGGACGGGGGGAAGCGTCGGATTGTTGCGATCAAGAGGACTGTAGCCCATTCCGGCTGCGTTGCTTGTCAAGGAAGCGGACTCTGACATTGCTGAAGATGAAGTCGCAGTTCGGCTAAGCGGGGGTTTGGCATCAAAATCTAGGTTTGGCAGCGTAGGGTTTTGTCCCACTGCCGTTGATGAAGTGGATCGTGAGTAAGGCGGCAAGGTGGTTTGAGTGGTACTTCTCGACAGAGAAGCTATCGTAGGGCCTTTATCATCGGCAAGCGAAGGAAGAGTGGGGTTTGTGTCGAAGGCAGCTAGGGTTGGCTGAGTGGGCGCTCGATTCTGCAGCTTGAGTCCTTTTGCCAAAGCCTTGTTGTTCTTGCGATGCACAATGCGTTTAAGCCGCTGACCGACCTTGCGACGGCAGTATTTTGAAAGAGTGCCGTCCTCTGCCGGGATATGGTGGAACAAGAAGATCAAATAAAGAACGATCGCCGAGATCAATTTGAGAACCGATAGAACCCAAATCACAAGAGTGAACAGCATACCCAGCAAGACCACCGCTTGAAGGTTGTTATCTTCGGCCATAATTCTAACATTATTAAAGAATTGGCCCACGGAGGAAGTCCCATCGTCTTTGGCTGCATTCTTTCCTCCGGGGAGGAGATCCATCTGCATGACTGAATACAAAGTGATCGCATTGATGACTTGACGCGGACCGTCTGCAAAGATTGTATTCATCCAAACTAAACCTTCTGTTAGCAGGCCACAATGACATTAGAACAGGATCTACCAACACTGAAAGGAGAAATACGCGTACAGAGCGACGTATTCAGCGGCCTTTCTGTCTTTCGTCAATTCAGCGAAAACAAGGAATCTCCTGTATCCACGGCCGCGCTTGCCAAAACGGATACTCTGTACGCGCACAGCGAGCGGATCGAGGAAACTGCGAGTGATACTACCAGATCGTATGGCGCGAATGGCATGTATCCAACGATACGCCAGAATCACGAACGAAGCAATGATGCAGGCGGCGAAGATCCATCGGGAGATATTGAAGGGAATAGCCGGTTGGACTCTTCCGGACCATCGCGAGAAAGCCAGCAGGTTGACAGCGGTGAAAGTATCGACGCCGTAGACAGCGAGTGAGACAAAGAGAAACACCCATAAAAAGAAGTAAGAGAAGGGAGTCCAACAGGATTCGGATTTGAAGTCATCCAAGTTCTAAGACGGTTAGTACCACGATGCCCATCCCACAAATGGATATGCGACAAGGTAGACATACCACGTAGTCCCATTTCTCCTCCATCGCCACGTCCCCCTTCTCGCGGTCTCCGGAGCACATCATCGTGCCAATGAGCCTGGTCCTGCCAGGATGTGCTCAAGTATCTGAATGGAATCACGGTCAAGTAGCGACTTCCTCGGGCCAGCCGGGCAAAGTCGTGGTTCAAAGTTAGAACAGTTGGGAGGTAAATGATCGGAAGAGCTCAGATGTGATGAGCGAGTGACTGGAAATGATAGTATCTTATGCGCATGAATGGCGCATACCTGCGCGAGGCAAGGAGTTTGATCGAGGCGTCAGGTCTCGAGAACTGCAAGCCACATGTACGGCGAGGCGACAGTTAAGCGCTGGGGTTTCGAATGCGCACGTTCTCAGTGTACAGACTCAGCGTAATATTGCCGATCTCCCGCCAAGAAAGGGATCGAGGATCGGACTGTGGAGAAAAAGAATGAAGAATGCACAAATGTGCAAGAGAACAAGAGAACCAGTGAAACAAATGAATGTCGGATGTTGTCAAATGAATGGAAGGAAGCAAAAGGGGAAAGGAAGTCAGTACCTCAAGGGGAGAGGGGAGTTCGGTGGAGACGCGGGAAGTTTCAGGCACAACTTCTTTTGTCTTGGCTTCTTTACTTCTTTGGTCTGTTAGGGCTGAAGCCATTCAGGGGGCATTGGAGATATTTTTGGTTGGATTCTTTGATGCTTTGATGCTTTGACGCTTTGATTGTCTGTTTCTATTAGGTCTACTTACCTCGATTTATTCAGCCCGTTCACTCTAACCCCCATTTCTGGCAGCACCGATAATATCGCAGCCTCTGAAGTCCACTCCACTCTCCGGCCCTAAGACAGAGACGGGGCCATTGAGACTGGGGTTCGGCAATATGCATTCCGACTGCTCAGTGGCCAGCAGCACGCGCCAGGGGAGGGTCCATGTCCTATCCAAGCGCTTTCCTCCGGGCGCTACGGAGTACAGCACATGTTTGAGAGAATTATTGTGAAAGGATGCATTATTCTGGGAACATGTCAGCTTTCGATCTCCTTTGTTTCATAATTGCTTGACGTGACGCTAAGCAACTTCGTCAAGTATCGTCATGCTGACACCTGAGGTGCTGACTAGTTTTGTCGCGACCCATGTCTCACGGGACTAACTTTTGTGGTCGCTGTTCATATACCTTCTATCCCGTACACATCCGCATCAATATTCCAGCATCTTGGGTCTGAACAGAACTCCGAAGCACAACCATCTAGCTTTTCCACTTGCCAAGGAGGGTAAGGTCCCAAGCCTTCACTAAGCACTAACGTGGCCGGTCCGTTGAGCCACATTGCGAGAGCAACCACTCAAGAGAAAGGGGCATGTTGACGGCATTCAGAATGGCTAAATTGCCCATTCTCATCCCCAGTGCGGTGAAATTGCTTAGAAATCCGAAGAATGCCCGGCCTTATCTCTTATCGCCAGACCAACCCCCATTGGCCGTTGCCCCAAATTGTGACGTCGATTCATCGCAAGAGGTTAGTGATTTGGAGATGCGTGAGGAGATCACATTTATAAGCCAGTGGAGGCATCGAGTGGGCAAAAACAAGCATATAAAAACTGCCAATTTCGGTCTTCAGTTGTTTCTCCCTCAATTTCATTGTATATACGCATTGCATTAGACATAACTTTCCCAGCATGCTTGACTCCACAGCGCATATCGCCAACAAGCCTGCGGGTGGCATTTCATACTTCACCCCAGCCCAAGTACCACCCGCCGGGTCGGCAGCAATTCCTCAATCGGACGGTACCCAACCCCCGAAGCTGTTCCAGCCATTTACCGTACGGGGGGTGACATTCCATAACCGCATTGGTTTGTCCCCACTGTGCCAGTACAGCGCCGAGGATGGCCACATGACCAATTGGCACATGGCACATCTGGGCGGGATTGCACAGCGTGGGCCGGGTCTCCTAATTGCAGAGGCCACCTCCGTGCAAGCCAACGGCCGCATCTCGCCCGAGGATGTTGGACTCTGGAAAGACTCGCAGACCGAGCCATTCCGTCGCGTGGTCGAATTCGTCCACAGTCAGAGCCAGATTATTGGTGTGCAGCTGGCCCATGCTGGTCGCAAGGCCAGCACCGTGGCTCCGTTTTTGAGCATGGGTGATACAGCAACTGCGGAGGTCGGTGGATGGCCCGACAACGTGAAGGGCCCGAGCAACGTGCCTTTCAACGCAAGGTTCCCCACGCCGCAGGCACTCACCAAGGCCGAGATCGAGACCTTCAAGCAGGACTGGGTGTCTGCAGTGAAGCGTGCCGTCAAGGCGGGTGTCGACTTCATCGAGATTCATAATGCCCATGGCTACATGCTCATGAGCTTCTTATCCCCGGCGACCAATGACCGAACCGACGAGTACGGCGGCAGCTTCGAGAACCGTATCCGGCTGTCGCTGGAAGTTGCTAAGCTGACGCGGGAGAATGTGCCCAAGGATATGCCGGTCTTCTTGCGTGTCTCGGCGACTGATTGGCTCGAAGAGTCAATGGCCGATAAGCCAAGCTGGCGCGTCGAGGATACGGTTCGCTTTGCGCAAGCGCTAGCTGAGCGTGGAGACATTGACGTTTTGGATATTAGCAGTGGAGGAAATCATGAAAAGCAGCACATCCATGCCAAGCCTGGTTTCCAGTCGCCATTTGCCGTTGCGGTGAAGCAGGCTGTTGGGGACAAGCTTCTAGTTGGGTCGGTTGGTATGATCGATTCTGCCCAGTTGGCCAATTCCCTACTTGAGAAAGAGGGCTTAGACTTTGTGCTTGTCGGTCGGGGATTCCAGAAGAATCCTGGGTTGGTGTGGGCGTGGGCTGATGATCTGAATGTTGAGATCTCCATGGCGAATCAGATCCGATGGGGCTTTGCCAGTCGTGGCACTGGTGGTGGCCCTTACTTGAACAAGCGAACACCCAAGATATAGAAGATAGACTATATGACTGCTTATAAATCCTACATCTTGAACCTTGGAAATACCCAAGCGAATACGAACGACTAATATTCTTTCTACGTATCCGTTCCTGTCATCGGCTGTGTCTTAACGCCGAGTCGAGGCTTAAGTCCATTGTTCGTCCGAGACGGCCTATAGATACGCCGGTTGATACCACAGCAGAAGGGGGGGACCCTTCCATGCTCTTTGATACTGCCCGGGGTCCTGTAGAATATAAATAGACGGGAAAACACTGCTCACGCCCACCGCTGATTTGAAACCACATTGTTATTGCCACATACCCTTTCCAGCTACCATTCAAATCCAAGATGGTCTCTCTAACAGACGTCCAATCCTCAAACGCCCAAATCGCCGACAAACTACCAGCAGGTCTAGTCGGCGTCTTCGTCGGAGCAACAAACGGCATCGGCGAAGCAGCCTTAAAAGAATTCGCACGCTCAGCCCGATCTCCACGCGCATATTTCATAGGCCGCTCGCAAGAAGCCGCAGCCCGCATCACAGCAGAATGCCGCCAACTAAATCCACAAGGAGAATTCACCTTCATCAAGTCAGACATCAGTCTCATCCGCAACGTCGACGAAGTCTGCCGCGATCTTCAAAATAAAGAAAAAACCATCAACATCCTCTTCCTAAGCTGCGGAACCCTTCGCACAGGAGTAGGTCAGTAACCCATCTTCAATCCCACCATACTATCCAAGGAATCGCTCCTAATATACACCCAGAAACATCGGAAGGTCTCCCTCTCCTCCCGGCACTAGTATACTATGCACGAATCCGATTCATCACCAACCTCCTCCCCCACCTCAAGCAAGCAACAGGCCTCCGCCGCGTCGTCAGCGTTCTAGCCGGTGGCCACGATGGTGCCATCGATATCAACGACCTTCACGCTCGGAACCTGAATATGTTCAAATTACGCGCGCACCTCGTCTCCATGACGGATCTGGCGCTCGAAACGCTAGCCGAGCAAGCCCCCGAAGTGGCTTTTGTTCATGATTATCCCGGTCCGGTGAAAACGGGGATCGCGCGTGAGGCGGGTAGTCTTCAGGGGTGGGTTATGGTGATTGTGTTTGCTATCATTGGACCTTTCATCTATATCCCGATTCGGGAGTCTGGGGAGAGGCATTTGTTTTTTGCGACGAGTGCGAAATATCCTCCTCGGGCCGGCTTGGTTAGCTCAGCGGATGGAAGCTCGGGTGTTACTTTGTCAGGTGGGGTTGAGGTTGCTAAAGGCACTGATGGGAAGGTTGGGAGTGGGGTTTATAGCATTCACTGGTCTGGGGAGCATGCTGGGCCGAAGGTTGTGGGATTGTTGGCTGGGCTTCGCGCACAGGGGATGGCGCAGAAGGTTTGGCAGCACACTGTTGATGAATTTAATAGGATTGTCGGAACAGCAGGGAACTGAGATATGGCGGGGTTCTGATGTTGAACTCTGAGAGAGGATAGGATATATGAACCCAGGAGGTATAATGGCAGATGAGCACCTAGGTAGTCGCTGGATGCCCCAGGAACCTCATGCAAGAGTCCAAGATCGATCATGTTGTCCCTAAACACATCGAATGTCGTCTCAGATTGGCCTGAATATAGGATTTCCCTATTTGGGCGAAGAATTCATGTTACTGGCATTGAAGGTGAAGTTCTGGACGTGGAAAGCTTTATATATGTTGAGCAGTATCATGTTTGCCATATAATTGAACCAGATGAAGAGCTTGTCTAATAATTCCACATAATATTGACATGTGGACTCTGAAATCCAACAAAAGTTATGCTGAAGGACTTGACTCTCTAAGACTATGTTTTCAGTGAATGACGAGACCAGGTCAATGTGGCCAATGTGTCTGACTTAGCTCCCAGGTGGACAGGGTCTGTTCGCGGGTCCCAATTTTGCTCGATACAGTAATCGTTGCGAGTTTGATCCACCAAAATGTGAACTCCATCCTCATGAATTTCTCATAGGCAGTTGATGTATTTGGGCCTGTGTCATTAGAAACGGACGATTTAGTCCGGTTGAGTTCCTCAGTTAACGCAATCTCCACTGTGTCATCGTTCCCAGGAAACCATCCCAACTACATCTTGCTGTTGACTCGCGTGAGGTGAAATTGTCGCAGAATAAATCTAAAGAATACACAAAAAGCTCACATTGAACAGTGAGAAGTTCTCAGTTTCCAGGAAATCCGATCCAACAGGAACCAACAAGAACGAAGCGGTTGGTCATCTACCCCACACAGCCTTGGAGGGTTCTTTATTCGTGCTACAGGGAATCACGCCCACCCACGATCAAGTCCTTAAAATTGGGATCTAATCCCTTCGATCGCGTGGGATATAAGGGATTGTACTAGAACCTGAGTTTCCCCCTGAGCCTGCGAGGAACTCCAGCCATGGGAGGTATCAGTGACAGCTTCAGCATTCTTTATCTCAGCGCCGCTGCCGGGATACACTTCAACCCGGAATATGTCATATGCAATTCTAGGATTGTGACATTTGGGGTTCTGTTCGTGGTCATTACCATATCCAGGGTGATTTATCGGCTTGTGCTATATCCCGACTACTTCACTCCATTGAAACATATTCACACAGCTCCAGTAAGTCACCCAACCTTTCTGTTGCCTAGATCATGTTATCTTACAACACACAGACTCGAAGCTGGCTTACAGGAAATTCTCCGAGCTTTTTGCTCGAGACCCCCTATCCCCAGCTACGGGAGATTGTCAAAAAGCAGCCCAATTCAGATATACTCCGGTACTATATTGTTGGAAATCTTGAAAGAGTACTTGTGACAAGCCCAAAAGCCCTCGGAGAAATCCTTGTCACCAAGGTTTACGACTTTGAGAAACCCAAATTGGTCCGACAGAGCTTGCGGCGTATCACTGGGGATGGCGTCTTGCTTGCCGAAGGCGATGAGCATAAGGTAGGCCTCAAACTAAAGATACTTTTCCATTGAATCTGTTAAGCTCAGTTTGTCTTCTCTAGACTCAACGCAAAAATCTCATGCCAGCATTCGCCTATCGTCACATCAAAAATCTCTACCCAGTCTTTTGGGCCAAAAGCATCGAAATGGTGAAGATGATAGAGAAAGACCTGGACGAGAGAAAGTCTAGTGGCAACAGTGACAACACCGTTCAAATCAGCAACTGGGCGAGCCGAGCAACCCTAGACATCATCGGCGTTGCCGGTATGGATCATGACTTCGACAGTCTTCGGGATCCCGAAAACACCCTCAACCGCTCCTACCGCCAAATCATGGCCCCGCCACCCCTGTTGATGAAACTACTATTTGTGGTGAGCATGATGGTAGGTGACCCAAGCTGGGTGCACAGGCTACCGACGAAACGCAACAAGCAGATCAAAGAGAGCGGCGAGGTCATCCGTAACGTCGCACGCCAAATGATCCGGCAAAAGAAAGCCAAAATGCAAGATTCTAAATCCGAGACTGGAGTAGACATTATCTCAGTCGCACTAAGCAGCGGCACCTTCGATGAAGAGAACCTAGTCGACCAATCCATGACTTTCCTAGGCGCCGGCCACGAAACAACAGCCACCGCCATGCAATGGGCTGTCTACGCACTCTGCAAGAACCCATCCGTCCAGACTCGTCTGCGTGATGAAGTCCGTGCCAATCTCCCCTCCCTCGATGATCCAACCCCAATCTCTGCAGCCGCGGTCGATAATCTGCCTTACCTGAACGCCTTCTGCAATGAGGTTCTTCGCTTCTACCCTTCTGTGCCGATTACCATCCGCCGGGCGATCCGCGACACATCTCTCGTCGGGAAGAATATCCCCAAAGATACTCTTTTGTTCCTTGCTCCGCAAATAATAAACAGACTGGAAGAATTCTGGGGCTCCGACGCGAATGAGTTTAACCCGGAGCGATTTATGGGTCCTGGTAGGGCTAATACCGGCGGCGCGGTCAGTAACTATGCATTCTTGACGTTCTTGCATGGTCCGCGCAGCTGCATTGGGCAGGGCTTTGCAAAATCAGAGCTTGCTTGCCTGGTTGCGGCTACCGTTGGTCGGTTCCAGATGGAGTTGAAGTTCCCGGATGCTAAGCTGGAGATTCGAGAGGGCGCTACTGTTTCACCGAGGGATGGTGTGCTTGCATTGCTTACGCCTTTGGAGGGGTGGTAGGATGTCTTGGTGGTTTTGTGGGTTTCGTGTATTCTTTGTATCTATTGCTAGCCCATTAGATGGATTTGGGTTGTTTATGTTCCCCGAGGCAATCTGATCCTCCCTGTAGATATTTGAATAGGAATGATCTGAAGGTTCTGTTCAGGACCATATATGTCTATCCAACAGTCCGATGTAGTGTAGGGGTTATCACTGCGCTCTTTCACAGCGCGAACCGGGGTTCGAATCCCCGCATCGGAGTTTCTTTTTTTTTTGCCGGTAGGGCAGCGTAGTGGTAGAACGCTATCTGGAATTTGCCTAGCAGAGTCGGAAAAATGGTGGCATACTTTGCCGAAAGACCTAGCTAGGGACACGGGTTTGAATCCTGTTTCCGGCTCGGAGTATCTACCACACCCCAACCAACCTCTACCCGTACGGGAGTTTCTGCAAAGAGATTGTGAGAAATTGGATGCTGAGATACGAAGAAACACAATAAAGCTAGTTGATAGCGTCAGTTATGATTGTGTAGAGTCGTAGAGATAGGTAAAATAGAGAAGATGACGAACATGCGAAAAGGAAATTGATCACATCGGATAAAAGTAACAGTTGTCCAAGGGAAAAACCGGCGGGCATCGCATCAGGTACTTAGTGCCAATTAATACCCGCCGAATTATGCTTCCCTGAAACTGCACCTGGTTCCAGAATCGAGGCGTGACTGTTTATAGCGTCAGAACATGGCGTGTAAACCAGCTTCTCTGATGGAGTAATCTTGCGATCATATAGGGTCAGCCGGAACTGTTAACACAAAAGGAAACCAAGTCACACCGACGAAACACTCACAGCATAGAGTATACTACCTTACGAAGATGAGGGTTTTGGGAGAAACAAGGTATGCTGGAAAGCCGTCCCATAGAACCAAAGTAACCAAGGTATGCTAAGAATAAAACATCCCAGAAGAATCAAGGGCCATTTCCTTGGTCCCTGAGGATAAAGCAGGGACCGAAGTCGACCGGGGCTATCAGACTCCTTGTCCATAATTGGAATAGCAATTTTCAACGTTATCACTGGTTGTAGTCCCCCTTTGCAGCAACTCGGAAGCTTCCAAGTTGGGGACGTCTGACACGTGGGACGTGGGGCGATGGTGCGGCTCCCCGGATCTTGGCATGCACGTGACCCTGTTTCTACTGCTCAATTTGGAGCCAACGGTTGGTCTGGAAAAGAAGAATATATTCATATTCAAAGATGCGATGATCTCATGTTTTCATACTATTAAAGAATGACTGGTCAGTCTGTACTGCCCCAATTCCCTCTTATCACCCGATCCAGCAAACAGTCAGTTGATCTATTGGTTGCAGGTGTTCTTCCGTGAACTGTGGAAACTATGACAGAAATGACCAGCTAACCCCTTCCTAGGATGTTCACATACTGTGAGCCGCATGGAATAAGATATAGCCCGGTGGACCAACGGGGTACTTACGGCAGGCACGGATATCGACGTTCATATTACTGCTTTGAAGTTTAGATCGCCATGCTCGGTAGGTTTATACTAGTCCCTCCCTATGTCTTCTCAGCTAATGTACCCGACGTGATTGCAAAGAAAGCGACAGGTGACTCTGTGCTTCGGAAACATCCAGACACAAATAATGGTGCTGGGTTGCATGATTTCTCTTTTGTCTGTGGTGTGTCAAACTACGTGGTCCGGCTAGCCATATCTCCGATTCATATAGGAGTTCTCTCTGTCCCTGAGGCTATTCAATAGGCCTTATTCTGACAGCAGAAGATAGGCAACAGGAGCTACGCCGAGAAACTTCCGATTTCGGGGCCCGTTTTTGAATGAGCTCTGCAGTGATTTTTCATTGGAGAAACTATTTGACCAATCCAGCCCGTTATCGTGCAGCACCGCGAGTCGATGGTCGAAATAATCGAGGATACTCGTTTACTATTAGTGCAACAGAGTGATAATATAGGAGTCGATCAGTCATGAATTTGTCTCATCGCACGCTATCCTGACAGTCACATTCATCGCGTGCGTTAACAGAAAGCGGAGAATACGATGTAATGATAACGAATATGCATGGGTTTAATACTGTTATATAGGCTGAGCGATCAATCGTAGTCACACAGGCTGAATCTATTTATATTGCTCTCGAAAAACCATGATCCTCTCAACCTCCCTTCCGGTAGCATCCTCCTCGATTCAAGCGCGCCACATACCCCCGCAATTGAAGTCGAATACAACCTTACCCCAATGTAGTTTCACATCTGAGATTCCATTTGCAGGCTCAAGACACGCCTCTATCCCAATGATACCTCCTTCGCCCTCACCAGTTTTGTTCCACCTCGCCCCAGCCGAACGCTGAAGTTCACCCCCAGGTCCAGCAACAGCCGTCACTGCACCCGCAAGCCCAGAAGGAAACCTACCAGGCGCAGAAAACTTCAACATCGCCGCAGCAGTGCGCGCAGCCGCGACCCGAAGAAACGAATCTCCATTCCCAGTCCCAGAAAGAGCAATAGCACGTCGACGAGAAGATTGCGCAGACGGGGCCTTGTAATAATGCAAATGCGAAGCCTTCTCGTTCCCCAACCCAATCTGCGGCTCTTGCACAGCAACAAGAGGCGAGTAAACAGTGTTATTCTCCCTCAAAAACCGAGGCATACAATCCCCGATCCAGCTCCTCGCATCACGCAACAATTCCCCAACCGAGGAATCTTCCGCACCATCCCCGGATACCATCTCGTCCCACGCTTCAGCCCAGAACCCAGCACCAAGGGTGGGCGTATCGCCAATCCTACCAGGAAGCTTATTCGTTAAGCCACCGGTACTAGTAGCAACCGCCAAATTACCCCATTGATCAAGACACACACATCCCACCGTCCCCTGACTGAGAGAAATGAGCTCCTCTTCGCCGTTCAAGTCGCGCATATGCTCATCCCATCTCTTCTGCGTGAAGAACCATTCATCGGGACAGAACTCGAGCCCCCAGTCCCGGGCAAGAGTCTCCACATACGGTGCGACGAGCTGGGAATGCATGCTACCTCCGTCATTGGTGGGGGATCCGTCAACTGTGGTGCCGGTTCTGAGGAGGGATTCGCGCGCGAGCTGGATGGGGTGGCGGACGTTGCGGAGGCCCATTACGCCTGCGCCGCGTTTGATGGCGCCTGGGTGATTGTCGTGGAGGGATGTTACCATTAGTGAGGCTTCCATTTCGATTGTGCCGGTTTTTGTGAAGACGCTGCCGCGGCCGCAGTTGAAGAGGGGGTCGTCTTCGAGGAGGGAGACGGCGTGGACGGCGGCCTCGAGAGCTGTGGAGCCATCTTTCAGGCGCTTGTGTGTTGAGCGGAGGTAGGATTGGAGGGAAGCGTGGTGGGCGTCGTAGAGGTCTGGGGGTAGTTTGGAGCGTTGGATGTTACCGGCACCGCCGTGGATGATGAGGGTTGGTTTGAAGGTTGGTTCCGTCATTTCGGGTGGTTCTGCAGGTTGAATTCTGTTGTGTTGTGTTGCTTCGATGCGGGGAAATGCAAGGCGGAGTAACGTTGCCATTCGCAGTGTAAATCCGAGCCCTAATGCCCTGAGCAGGCTGTGAGGTCATTCTGATAGAGATGTGTGCTGTCCAAAGCCTTGTTCATGTAGAATTCCTGATTTTGTTAATCCAAAAACTTGCCAGTGCTTTTAATCAGTTTAACCCGATATCGACAGATGAACATTTGAAGTGAAGTTGTGTATTATGCCTGATAGCTGTGCGTTAATGTACAAGAATCCATCACCTTCCCGACGCTTTTTAGGATGAAGAGGAATATTTTTGAAAGCCGAATGGCTTCGAGCAAAGACACCACACGGCAATGCTTGGAACTGGCCGTAGAACGAGCCCGCCATCCGTAAAATACAGTTCCAATGACATAAACAGTCAAAGTGCGATACCAGAGTGCGAGCGGAAAGGAAGAAAGAAAAAGACAGAAACCTCTATGTCGTTGAATGATAATCACCAAAACCAAACACCTGAGAAGAGAGACTCAATGTGAGATGTGTTATAAAGACAAGAGATCGGGAGAGTGGGTCGCAGGTCACCGAATGAATTCATCGAGTATCCGAGGGCGCGATAGTTGTTGAATTTAAGCGAGAGCCTTAGCCTCAGACGGGGGAGGAGGGGGAAGTTCGAGTTTTGTGTTATCGGCCATCATGCGCTGGAAACCGATACCGACACCCTCAATGACGGCGAGGAAGACGGCACACATGATAGCAGAGTTGCGAGCGGCCTTGACACCACCACGGACGGCCAGAGAGCCACCGGTGAAGAAACCAGCGATAACTAAGTCAAATCAGTCAGTATCTGTTTTTTTGTCCCGAGGTCGGGCGGATCGCGATCGCTGAAGGTAGGGAATCGTACTGGCATTCCATGGGTCCTCCTTCTTTCGCAGTCCCTTAATCGCGCAGTCGTAGGTACTGAAGAGACCTCCCCAAACTCCGAAGTTTCCACCGAGAACGGGGGCGCGAGCCTTGATGGCTGTGAGGGCACCTATCCGGCGCTCACCGTAGGGGCTGTTGCGGAAACCTTTCACACCGTGCCAGATCGAACCACCGATAGCCTATTTGGAAAAAGTAAGTTAGTCGACATGTTTCCACACTGTAATTGAGGAGAAACCCGGGAGGGTCTCATGTGCTTGTGCTGTTGGCGGGAAGGGGATGGATGATCTGGCAAGACGTACACCCATAGCAAAAGCACCACCGAAATCGCTCAGAGCGACCCAAGGGCAGGGATCTCTGGAGTGATCCATTGTAAAGAAGAGGAGATTGTGATAAACCGAAGGATCGAGTTAGAAGGGATGTTTACTTGGTCGCGAGGTGAGTCGACCAAGAGAGCGCAGTATGAATCCGGGTGGTTCGGGATGTTTCGTCGGATCGTAAATTCAGTAGAAGATGGAAAAGATGATTGAAATTAGAGGAAAATGGCAGTAGGAAATGGTAGACGAAAGGGTCGTCGATAAAAAAGGCGATAAGACGATGGAGTCGACGACTGGAAGTAGTTTTTGCGAAGCCAAGATCACCCCGGTCACATGTCGATAACCCGTTTGCCACCGAGACCCATCGGGAGCTTCAGGAATGGGGAACGACTTGTTCCTGCGAGAACATTTCCTAGCCTATGATCTTATTCAACGCTCGGAATAGAAATGCCGTTGCAGGGATTCAAAGAAAATTTTTTTTTCTCAGACTTTGTTCTTTTCTTAGATTGTTCTCTGTGGCTTTGCTCCTCGGGGTATACTGTCTTATCAACATTCGCGACCGTCTAAACGATCATCCTGACCTATATTGTATGTACAAGCTAACTATGTTGGTATATGCAGAGTGGACTCCATCACGATGGCAGATTCCAAATGAAGTCTAATGCTCCACCCTCATACATCGGAAATTGACATCCATGGCTCATGCCAAAGGGCGCCATTGAAGGATCAAATGGCAACGACAGCCAGTCGTCGGCACCAATATCATTCAAGGATGGTATGAATCCCAGTTCCGGTGTCATATCGTGCGATGCATGGGCACTCGCAAGAGTTGACCGATCGCCTGCGTCCGGCCAAGCAGGAGGTCCCATGGATGATCTTCGAGTACCAACTTGACTACTTTTCACGGCTTTCGAGGATGCGATCAGATTCTGGCGCAATCGCGAAACGTGCATGTCTAGCAGTGTCGCATATCGAGTGCTCAGGTGCACATCATCCAAAGCATTTGACTTGAGTGCTTTGATACTCTTTTCAAGTATCTCAAGCGATTCTTGAAGTTTTGCTTGACGAGTCCCCAGACTCAACGCTTTCATCAGAAAGATCGAGGCACTGGTGATGCGAAGGACAATCCGAACTGGGGAAAAGCGTAGCGCCCCCGCGTCAGAGAGATGAGTGACTTTCTGCAAAATCTGGCAACACCCATCGATCACCTCTTGGATGTATTCGTAGTCGGTTGGGTCGATGGTCATGGGACGCACTCCATCGAAGTTGTTGGGATCGTTCTCCGCTACAGCACGTTCTACTACTGCTTGCATTCCGACTGAATGTGTGTAAACCCGGACGAAATTGTACTCGATGAAGAGATCGTTGTAGAATGCTTTATCAAGCACTTGGGGCTGTAGATACTTGTCTTTCCATTGATTGAGGAGGGGTCGGAAGTGTTCAAGAAGACCAATGTATCGGCCGCTATGCAGTTGCTGGCGTGCAAATGCAGCCGAAGGGAAGAACATATCAGTGACAGATTTGGCTAGCTTGGTTAGCTCAATCCATGAATCCATGAATGTCAGCCATGTGCTGCCCGGTTGACTTAGTCCCTGTGGCTTTCGTCCACCGAGAATAGCATGGTTTAATGACTGGGGGATTGGTGACATGCATCCGATCCGCCAGGCTAATTGATTGATGTACACATATAGCAAACGTTGGACACGTTGCCAGCGAAGGGTCATTTGATCTCTCCATTCCGGCTCTTCAGCTGGCGAGCTACTTTCTTCTGTCTCAAAGATGCCCAGCTCATGGGCAAGAGAGAGCGCGCATCCGAGCAGCATCCAAGACATCTGGTCAGATCGTCGTGCTGGCTCAATCATATCGTCCACCCAGCGACTGCCTGGCGCAGTGCTTGCATCACTATCATCGTGATTCTGGGGCGCTGTTGGAATTAAATCATCATCCCAGCCATCTGTCTCAGGCGGGAAATGTAGGGAGCGAGGATGCCATTCTGACATCAACAAAAGAGCTTCCACAGTACCAAGACCCCGCACTTTAGATTTGGTGGATTTTTCTTGGCCAAATATAAGCCTCATGGTCAATTGCTGGCAATGTTGCCAAAGCCGGTGGTGGATAAAGAAGTTTCTAGACTCTCCCCCTGGTCCCGGAAGGACGTGATACCGAGAGGAGATCATGAGGATCGTGCAGCACAGAACTGGCTCTCGAGTGATTAGCCAATAATGATATCGATGGTTAGCGTAGAAATCCGTTAAGATCGGTGATAGGCAAGACATATTTTTGAAGAATCTAGGCTAAGTCAGTGTTTATTTCCCAGATGTTTTGAATGCGTCGGGCGACCCACAGATCGATAAAAGTAACTGCCTCTCTGGCGTTAAACCAACCCATTTTCACAAAGCGACATGCCTCCCAGACATTGAGAGTATCTTGAGTAACGGCGGATAGCTGCACAGGACGTATCACCCGTGTCACCGACTCAAACGCGGCATCATAATTTTGGGGTGTTCGGGCATGAGTACTCGGGCCTGCAGATGGAGGCCCAGTCATTGATTCAGAGCTAGTGTCAACACGGTTATCTTCCTGGGCAGTTGCTGCTTCAAAGAGAATGTTGAGTGCATCATTGCCACTTGCAACAACAGTTCGCATCATAGAATTCGCAAGCGTGGAATTCGATCGGTGCTTGTTTTCATACACATGAGAGGGAGATGGGTCAGATCGCTGAGGTCCTACAGATGGATGATCGTAAGAGCCATGATTAGACTCCGGCCGATCCTGGTGATAGGGCCATGATGGCTGAAAGCTGGGCTGATGAAAATTGGACTCGGGTATTGCATTGCTTATTTCCCTTGCATGATGCAATTGCTGGTTCTGGCCTTGTACTAGAGCAGGGCCATCCGGTGAAGTCACCGTCGACTGTCTGATATGCCGGGGTGATACACCCGGCTCATAGCTCTCCGGTGATCGCGCTAAACATTGACCCTTTAGACAGCTGATCTCGACATGGGCAGCGTTTGATTTTAGCGCACCTCGTTTGCGGGATCTTTCCCAGGCCCGTTTCTCGGGAAATACACATTCTCTGAGCTCTCTGCGACAGCGCGCACATGGTGGGCCGATCGGGAGTCCATCTGGACCGGTTCCTAAGTCGCATTTGGCCTTCCGTTGCCGACATGGGATGCATGCCTTGTATGTGCGTTGATACGGCTTGTCCGGCCGAGATGGCCTGACACCATCCATAACCGTTCCTGGGCGAACTAGGTAGCGTTGGAGTGGATGCTGTGGGTATTTCGTGAAGCGGTGGATAACACCCTGGAGATGGACAAGGAGAATCTCGAAAACTACCCGGCGATATCCGCCCCACGTAACGTTTCCCCTATCAACATCACAGAATGACTACCTACGTAGGGCTAATGCGTGTAGTTACGTATATTGTTGAAATCATTGAATATCATTCGACCAAAACTTCCTTGTGCATTAATTCTAATCTTCTACTTTGTTCTTTTTCCTTGAAAAATTCAACGTAAACAAGTGAATGGAGGGCATACACAGAACCCCTGCACAACTAGTAAGCAATGACCAATGAGCGAAGAACTAATACACCAGATGACATGCCGAGACTCAAGGCTAGCTGTAAGCCTCGCGGGGCTTAATACAAATGAATTTTGGGATATCCAAAGTATATCCTCCGGAGCAGGTGTGATAGATGCCTAATAAATGTGGCACCATATGTTTTGAGGTGTAACCACGGCAGTGCACAGCGCAACTCCAACTGACTGGCCTTCACCAAGGGACCAATAATAGGGCATCCCTCGGAAAGAACGGCAGGGCGAGATTCATATAAATGAAGCCCCCAGGAATCCCCCAAGGCGGAACTGCACAGCGCTTGGGCTCGGCTTCAAGATGTCGGAACTCATTCCGCACCCCAGAACAATGGTTATCCGCCATCTACAGGTACCCCAAGGTGACAGGCACTCAAGATCCACGTCAGAACAACCAAGTTTGCCCTAGTCCAGCCAGCAATAGCCTGAATTATACTCCGTACGCATAAATTCTTCCAGATAGCTTTTACCACTCGCACCTCATTCTCTACATATCCATCCAAAATCTTCCAAATCAAATACCAACCCTAAAACACAACCCCCAGCAAAATGGCCGACGAAGTAACTCTCTACACTTACTTCCGTTCCTCCTGCTCCGCAAGACTGCGCATAGCCCTCCACCTAAAGCATATCCCCTTCAAATCAGTGCACGTCAACCTCCTCAAAGATGAGCAATCCACCCCAGCACATCGCGCCATCAACCCATCAGGCACAGTACCAGCCCTAGTAATCCAGCGCGAGTCAAAGACCGTGACAATCACACAGTCCCTCGCCGCACTTGAGTACCTCGCAGAAGCATTTCCGGAAAAGGGACCTGCACTGCTGCCCCCTGCCTCGGACCCAGAGGCTCGCGCCGTAGTGCGCACGCTGGCGGGAATTATCTCCTGTGATATCCAGCCTGTGACAAACCTTAGAATCCTGAAGCGGGTTGGACCGCTGGGTGTTGATCGGGCGGCCTGGTCGAAGGATTTGATGGAGGATGGGTTCAGGGCTTATGAGGCTTTGGTTAAGGGGACGGCGGGGAAGTTTAGTGTTGGGGATTCGATCACGATGGCGGATTTGTGTTTGATTCCTGCTGCGTGGGGGGCTCAGCGTTTTGGGGTGGATTTGGAGCAGTTCCCGGTTACGAATGGGATTGTGAAGAATTTGGAGATGGAGGAGGCTGTTAAGAAGGGGCATTGGAGGGCTCAGGAGGATACCCCGGAGGAATTCCGTGTCAAGGAGTAGGGTTGAACGCTCTGAGTCGTAAAGTGAATATCTAAACTCAATTGTCATGAATGATTCTCTTCCAAAAATGATTCAGATTGCAGCCAATTTGTGCGACTGAACCACCGAGGCTATTTGGATTACCAGCGTACAACACGCTGAAAGCTGAGGATTCTTGATATCTTTCAACAGATTTTGCTTAGCCATCTCATTGAATGTCTTTATTGATTATGGAAACAAAAATCTAACGATAAAACATTGCCGTGTCACATTTTATTAATCATCTCCAACATCTATTGCAGGGGAACGGCAGGCAGGATAGTACCAACACAGTCACCGAAGCCAACATAGCTACCCTCTGTGCCAGCCATACCGCGCAGAATAACAGTATCACCATCCTCAAGGAACATACGCTCAGAGCCATCCGCCAGCTTCAAAGGATTCTTGCCGTTAGTCTGCTCCAAGAAACTACCCACGGCTTTGGGATCGGTGCCGGAAATAGTACCAGATCCAAGCAAGTCACCGGTGCGCAGGTTGCAGCCCGTGATAGTGTGGTGAGCAACCATCTGAGGGAAAGAGTAGAGCAAGTTGCGAGCATTGCTCTTGGAGATAATAGTGGGCTGGCCACCAGCGTTAGTGACCTCGACATCAAGGGGGATCTCGTAGGCACTGTCCGCGCGCTTCTCGCGCAGGTAAGGGAGCAGAGACTCGCGGTTTGCGGGCTCTAGACCGGCGGCACGGAATGGCTCCAGGGCGTCAATCAGAACGACCCAGGGAGTGATGGTGGTGCCGAAGTTCTTTGCGTTGAAGGGACCGAGAGGGATGTATTCCCAGGCCTGGATGTCACGGGCGGACCAGTCGTTCATGAGAACCAGACCGAAGATGTGGTCCTCAGCCTCGTCGATCGAAACAGGCTTGCCGAGGTCGTTGGGCTTACTGATGAAACAAGCAAGCTCCAGCTCGATGTCGAGCTTCTTGCAAGGTGAGAAGGTAGGAACCTTAGGATCGGCGGCGGGGTTGGCCAGAATTTGACCCTGGGGGCGGTGGAGAGGTGTGCCTGAAGCAACAACTGACGAGGCGCGACCGTGGTAGGCCACAGGAAGATGCTTATAGTTAGGCTGGAGCGCATTGTCTGGTCCACGGAAGAGGACTCCGATGTTGTAAGCGTGGTTCATGCCGGCGTAGAAATCGGTGTAGTCGCCAATTTGCATGGGAACGTGATTTGTGACCTGGGACAATGGCAGCAGGGCTGCCTCCTGGAGGGATGCATTATCCTTGAGAATTTGAGGGAATGTTGTGTCGGCACGGAAGATGTTCTGGATGTACTCGCGCACTTCTCGGTGCACTGGGCGACCAAGCGCAGCGAAGTCATTCAAAGTCGACTGCTTGAAAACAGCGAGGTGCTTTTGAATACCAGGCAAGTGTGAGAATCCGCCAAAAGAAGCGAACGCGCTCAGATTCAAAGCATGGTCACCGATCGCAATTGCAGGCACTTTGGATGCGGACTGAGTTGAGATGATGCCGAACGGGATGTTGGCCAGCGAGAAGGGAGAGTTCTTGGGAATCTGAAGCCACGAAGCCATGATGAATTGCTTTTGGGAGTGATGAAGAAGAAAAAAAAAGCAAGTGAAGTCATCAGTTTAACTACTTGGAGTACAATGTTTTCCCCCTCTGGGTGCGGAATCTGTCCGCTCCCCCGCATCCAGCCGGAGCGGAAAGAAAGGGTAATCGCGGGAATTAACATCGCGGAATGAGCTGACGTTGGTCTCCAAAACAGCTCGGTGCCTCTTATTTAGACTCGTTACAGAGAAGGGTCTTCAGCATCACAAAACATCGTCACCATGCCCGTCACCAAGTTTACCCACCCCGATCCATACAAGTATCAGACGGGCTTCGACTCGCACCACGAGTATGTACTCCTATAGTTCAAATGGAACCTCCGTTAACAAGTAAACAGGACCGAAGCCATCGAGGGAGCTCTCCCCATTGGCCAAAATTCCCCACAAAAGGCCCCATATGGCCTCTACACTGAGAAGTTCTCAGGCACAGCATTCACGGCTCCTCGCCATGAGAATAAGCAGACCTGGGTGTATCGGATTCTGCCCGCAGCAGCTCACGAGAACTTCGTCGAGGAAGATGCCGATTCTTATCACACTGCCATGACCACCGAAACTCACAAGCTCCATCACATCCCCAACCAGTTGCGATGGAACCCTTTCGATCTAGACGAGAAAGTCGACTGGGTGCATGGACTGCACCTAATTGCAGGATCTGGAGACCCGACCATGAAGCAGGGACTCGGAATCCTGCTATACGCGGCTGGCAAGGATATGGGCAAGGAAGCCTTCTACTCCGCAGACGGAGACTTTCTGATTGTGCCTCAGCACGGAGTGTTGGACATTCAAACAGAGCTCGGTCGCATTATTCTGCGACCAAATGAGATTTGCGTCATCCCTCGTGGTGTGAGGTAAGTCTTATCTCACTTCAAAAAATGCTCATCATGCAGTTACTAATTCCCCCATCAGATACCGAGTGACACTTCCCGACGGTCCCGTACGAGGCTACATCTGTGAATTATACCAGGGCCACTACCAGCTCCCTGAGCTCGGCCCTATTGGATCCAATTGCCTCGCCAATCCCCGCGATTTCCAAGCCCCAGTCGCCGCCTTTGATGACGAAGAAGAGAGTGAATATAAGCTGTACAGCAAGTTCAATAACACGCTTTTCTCCGCACGACAGAACCACACTCCCTTCGATGTCGTTGCTTGGCACGGCAATTACTATCCCTTCAAGTACGATCTGGGCCGATTCAACACTATCGGTTCGATCTCATTCGATCACCCTGATCCCTCTATCTTCACTGTGTTGACTGGCCCATCGGACCACGTTGGTACAGCGATTGCTGATTTCGTCATTTTCCCTCCTCGCTGGCTCGTTGCGGAGGACACTTTCCGCCCGCCTTGGTACCACCGTAACACCATGTCTGAGTTCATGGGTCTGATTGCTGGTAACTACGATGCGAAGGTTGGAGGTGGATTCCAGCCTGCTGGTGCTAGTTTGCACAATGTCATGAGTGCACATGGGCCTGACTCGGGAGCCTTTGAGGGTGCCAGCAACGCTGAATTGAAGCCCCAGAAGGTTGGAGATGGAAGTATGGCTTTCATGTTTGAAAGGTTAGTTTGCTATATTTATTGTCCCAACACTTGTCTAACATTCTCTAACAATGATATAGTACTCTCATGGTTGGTGTCTCCGAATGGGGTCTCAAGAAGTGCCAGAAGGTGCAGCCTGAATATAACGAGCACAGCTGGAAGCCCCTGAAGCGACACTTTGTGAACCCTAACAAGAAGGCTTAGAGGCTAGGGCTTGATAACTCCAAGCATGAAAATGTGGGATTCGAGTAGCGATTAACTTAGATGTTATTATGAAATATGAAATATGAAGATACCAGAATTGGACCAAATTTCTATAAAACCGCTATATGATGCTCCAGTTGGCTTAGAAAAAAGCTACATAATTCATTTCTCAAAAAATTCATTCTCTAGATCCCTCAAGCTCCTTCTTCATAGCCTCCTTCACAATAGCCCCACACATCTTCGCATAAGGATTCGTCTGCACAGCAAGCTGCTGCGCAACCTTATTACCAAAGCGACCCCCAAAGAAGAAATCCCGACTAGCCATCTCCTCCAGCCGATCCGCGGAAAGCCCCCGCAGTCGCTCTGGCCCCGCCTCATCATCACCAATGTTCTTCTTCACCCGTGCCGCTTTAAGAAGCAAGTATCCTCGGTGTGTGTGCGCGTCCGCCAATAGGCGTGCCTGGGCCGTTGAAACCGCATCAGCAGGGGAAGCGGGCGTAGCCAGGGTGATGGCCTGTCCCAGGTCGGAGAATATGCGGGAGCAGAGCTGGGAAGTTTGGGGTGCGAAGAGGGCGGCATCGGCTAGTTCGGTGCTTAGATCATTATTCGTTTCTTTGTTGTAGATCAAATCGACTAGCAGGCGGAGTGTCTGCGCCCGGTTTGTATATGCGGATGGATATGATGGGTTTTCATTGAGGAGAGTGTCGAAGTCTTCCAGGGCGGAATTTAGTGTCTCTTCGCTTGGTGATGTATCTGATTGCAATTTGCGGATGATGTCTGTTTCGCGTTGTTTGAGGGATGCCAAATCTGGTTCGGAGATGTTCAAGGAGGATGGCCATGAAGAGAGCGATGGATCAATGGTGATCCCGGATGACGGGGAAGATTCAGCATCGAATAGAGCTTGTAACACGGCCGAATCATTAGATGTTAATGATGGGCGGGCACTTGTGATGGATGTCATATTGGAATCTGGTGTTGGTCGTTGGGTGTTGAAGGGAGAGTTTGTAGATTCGGCAGACTATGAGATACAATAAGAGCTCACTGCATCAGAATGATTAATATCAAAGAAGACCAAGTCTTCAGCACTCGACAAAGTAGATCGCTGACGATGTGGCGGATATTTGCGATGATCTCCGGGCGGGTATCTTCGGGTATTTAGATCTCCTGGAATAGCCGGGATCTCCATGGCGTCAAGGTGCCAATGGCAAAAAATGGATTAGAAACAATATCCGCGGATACAGTCGACGGTTACTGGAGGTACTTTCGATGTATTTTAAACAGTCGGAGTTGCGTAGATCAGGTGGCTATCAAACTACTAAACTAATCCCATTTCTCACCTTCTACAACCATCTTTGATATACCAAAATCATCAACCCAGACTTACAAGAATCAACAAAATGGCACCGTCAGCTATTTCCAGTACTCCTCCTCCCTCAAGCGCTGGTGATGCATCCTCAGTAGCTAGCTACCGTGGCTACGACCATGTCCACTGGTACGTCGGCAACGCCAAGCAAGCAGCAAGTTACTACATCACCCGCATGGGCTTCAAGCGTATTGCCTACAAAGGTCTTGAAACAGGCAGCCGTAACATCTGCTCCCATGTCATCCGCAACGGTGATATCACTTTCATCTTGACCTCGCCACTACGATCTCTCGACCAGCTCGACCGCTTCAACCCCGAAGAGCAGGCTGAGCTGAAGGAGATCCACAATCACATTGAAAAGCACGGTGATGCAGTTAAAGATGTTGCCTTCGAGGTCGATAACGTCGATGCTGTTTACTTCGCCGCAGTAAAGAATGGTGCCAAGTCTGTCTCGAAGCCTAAGATGCTTGAGGATAAGAGTGGCCATGTCAAGACTGCCACTATCCAGACTTATGGCCAGACTACTCACACACTTATTGAGCGAAGCCAATATCAAGGCACATTCTTGCCTGGATACCGTGCCGAGGCTGGAAATGAAGACCCCATCACTCAGTTCCTGCCTGGTGTGCATCTCAAGAAGATCGATCACTGTGTCGGCAACCAAGACTGGGATGAAATGGACAAGATTTGCGAATAGTGAGTTATGACCCCCGTGTCTCAAGGAAACACCTAGCTAATCCTTTTCTTTTTTCTCAGTTATGAAAAGGCTCTTGGTTTCCACCGCTTCTGGTCTGTCGATGACAGCCAAATTTGCACGTGAGTATCGAACGTAACTTATTCAACTTGAAACACCAGAACTAATCTCATTTCAGTGAATTCTCCGCCTTGAAGAGTATTGTCATGGCCTCACCCAACGAAATCGTCAAAATGCCCATCAACGAGCCAGCAAAGGGCAAGAAGCAATCCCAGATCGAGGAGTACGTCGACTTCTATAACGGTGCCGGCGTGCAACACATCGCACTCCACACCGACGATATCATCCGCGACATCACCAACCTCAAGGCTCGTGGTGTCGAATTTATTAAGGTCCCTGATACATATTACACCGATATGCAGGCTCGTTTGAAGCAGTCTGGCTTAGTGCTGCAGGAGGATTTCGAGACGATCCGCAGTTTGGATATTTTGATTGATTTTGATGAGGGTGGTTATTTGCTGCAGCTTTTCACTAAGGTATGTTCAGATCAATGTCATTATTGTGAATGAATGCTAACTCGACACAGCACATGATGGATCGCCCGACTGTGTTCATTGAGATTATCCAGCGACACAACTTCGAGGGTTTCGGAGCTGGCAATTTCAAGTCACTCTTCGAGGCTATTGAGCGTGAGCAGGAGCTCCGTGGAAACCTGATTTAAGGTACCAAAAAGAGTAGTTTAGGAGGTCGTTGGACATTTTTATTGGGTGAGCCCTTGCAATTTGGGCATTTGCATCGTGCATTTAGCGGATTTTGGCAGCTTTTCTCAATGACAATTTGATAAATATACAATAACCCAACTTTGTAAAATGAATCGATACTTGGAGAAACTGGATCCATTGACCAGCTCCCGGCAGAAAGTGGTCGCAACAGGGGAGGCATTCTAGCAGTTTGATCCACTAGCCATTGCATTTCGGGGTTGAGTCGTCGCTGTCGAGTGTTGTTCCTGGCTACCAACTACCAGCACGGTAAGATTTCACGCGCGTTTAATTGTATTCAAGAAATATCCCATTGACCAGATATCAAAATTTGCTGTGTGTCGTATATATCAACCATGGACACCTTCATTTGATGTGCTCCCGAGCAATTGACTAGAAGCCGCTGCTTCCTTACGATGATCCAAAGGGGCCGTAGGTAATAATATGGCAGGGTCTTCTTGTCGATAGCTCGTTGTCATATGCGCGTTCGCAATATGGTCCGGCAGCGGGTCAAGACCACTGTAGTCATCCGCGGCGAGATCCACGGACACCATCGCACCCTGGGTGACCCTATATATCGTGGAGAATTTGCTGCTGTAAGCGCCGTCTGTTGATAAGTAAAGAAAGATGCCTGCAATGACACAAAGCGCAGTCACCCCGATTGCAGTGCCGTAGGCAGCCCAGAGGATCGATCGGTTGTATGTGTAGATGTTGTGGTACGAGTTGATGGTCACGTTTGTGTCTGGAACTGCTTTCACAGTGTAGTTGGGCCTGTTATATATAATTAGTTTGACGGGAGGACTTAGAACATTGACGGTGGATACATACTGAAACAGTTTAGAACTCATGAGTGAGAACGTGATGTTCTGGAAAAGGGCTTCCAGTGCGGTTGATAATCTCGAGTGATTACTCGCAGAGTTGACAGATCTTGCCTCCCAGTATTCTGTGAAAGGATCGGGATCTGAGCCTCTGATTGATGAAAAGATGCTCATCTCTTCTGTCTCCATCAATGTCGTCGATAGAATATTGGTCGTCTGTTTCATTCTGTTTATAATGTTCTGTTCGGCCCCGGATTCGTACACAAAATGGGTCATATTGGTCATGATTGATCCAAAAAGAAGTTTCCCAAATGCATCCATTATAGACTGGTAAGAAAGAGACTCCATGATTAGAGGATTGCGTACAAACGATGTATTCGACAATCGATCGTCTTCGAAGTTGGTAACACCAGCTAAATAGGCGACACCGTTGAGAATGGTTGGGCTTTTGGCATGGATTGTCTGGCCTCCATTAACAAAGGTAAGATTGGCCTGGTATGAGGCATTGTGGAGCTCGCAGCGTAAGATCGTCGAGTCTTGTACTGCTTTGCCCACGTCCTTTAGGAGTCCATTATCTCCGGGATATTCCACAGCATGCGGAAAGACAGCAACAAACAACGAAAGAGGTGAACCTTCAGCAACAGGCTTTTTTCTTGTCGAGAACCTGACTTTGTTATCCTCGGAGATTCTAGTAATGGGACCAAGCTTGATCGACCGTTGAGTGAAACTGCCAGTTCCATTTACCTGAACAAAAGGAGTAGAATCCACTGGCTTATCTGACTCTGGTGCCCAGGAAAGATACCCATACCTAGCCAATGATGAGGCTGACCAATGCGTCTGAGATCCATTGATAGCTTGGGCAACATTTTGAGTGATGTAATCGGTAACGGTCTGGTTCACTTGGTCACAAACAACGATAGGACCATAAAAGCCCACTGACCACGATGAGTTGACAGCCGCCGGCTCTATAGGTAAGATGGTACCTTGTGTCGCGACACTATTGACCACCCTTTGGGTTTCTGGCGTCGGATCCGCGTATGCGCTCACCCACAACGTCTCTCCAAATTGATCCTGGATTGGAGAAGTGCTGGAAACGTAACTGGCGAAATTCGCGCTCGTGAAATCCACACGAGGGATCTGTTTCGACACATACTCAGTGAAGGGGACCAAGCTCACAGTTAACGTAGCAGGCGATATGATCGATACCACCGGAAGAAGCCAACAAATTAATGCAAGGGTCATGCTGGTCGGGAAACGCTTCCATAACTGAGGATTGAAGACTGTGAGGCCGTTTTTCAGGACAGAGAGTAGATCATCGATAAAACCAATTCGAGTTCTGCGGTTTTGGATGGAGTTCCAGGCAAATTGATCGAAGACTGTTGAGACCGATACTCCCAGAAAGCTCTTCACTAGAAACGCAAAGAAGGTACCCAGAGATATGTAAATTTGCTGGTCGGATACATCTAAAGAAGAATTCAGCCGAGTGAGGTAATGCGTGTTGAGCACCGGTTTCCCATTCAAACCGTGATAAAAGGCGTCATGGCCAACAGCAAGGGCGACAGCAGCTAGAAGTGCTGCCACCATAAGAATCACAGCGTAGCATTTCACGCTGAAGGGAAACATCACCGTATCTGGGAGGGGTTTTGAAAAGGGGCAGAAGGGGAAAATGCATAGTGAGGGATTGGGTCGGAAGGCAAACAATTGGTTAGTGATTCTACTGAGGGTCTGAAGCCCAGGCTATTCTCCAGAGCTAACTTGCTATTAATAAATACCGCGCACTGAAATATGCAGTGAATGGCCAATTGATAACTGTCCTAGAATTTGACCGCTGAGCACTAATAACCAGGGCCAAGAGCCCTGCCCCCC
The DNA here is from genome assembly GCA_027569675.1 of Penicillium crystallinum. Classification (NCBI taxonomy): domain Eukaryota; kingdom Fungi; phylum Ascomycota; class Eurotiomycetes; order Eurotiales; family Aspergillaceae; genus Penicillium; species Penicillium crystallinum. Next base: position 83,674 of record JAPDKR010000057.1, read on the forward strand.
TCCTGACAGACTACTTCTGCACTTTGTCTGTCCCGTAGCGAATCGCGAGTGATCTCGTATTCCATCCCGTTGACTTTTCAGAGCAATTGCCCAAAGGAAGTTAGTATCTCATCCTGATCTGATCAGGCTGGTCTAGGTCTCGCAAAACACCGAGTCTGATAAACGATAGCAATTAGACGGCATTTCTAGTGCATGGAGTCGATACCAATAGCATCCTCGTACTATTAGTGAGTCCTACTACCAGACAATATCAGCTTTACCGAAGGACAAAAGCAAAGGCTAATTTGTGTGAAAACACAGGAAACCACGTAGAATCGCAGCAGGGTGAACTACAGAGCAGCTGGTCTGCTAAATTAAAGCCGAAGTTGCAGCCTCAACAGGACTTGGCCTCCGAAATTCCTGCCGCTTGAGCTACAAATCAATATCGAGCGTTGGCTATATTTTATGTCTCGGAGATATTTATTCCAAGCTTGTGGGCATCGTGATATATCGGCCACCCGAGGGCGACTGAAAATCCGATTGTACAGAGAATAACCTCACATGCCTCTAATAACACCCTAAATGCTAATATAAAGTATGTACTCTTTACATTCTCCATCACTCAACATCATCTACTTCCGCTTCGATGAGCTCGAAGTGGGAGCATTTCCCCCACGTCGCTTGTATTTTCTCGGATCTAACCACCCATTAGAAATTACGCAGAACACAAAACCTTCAGTAAGGAAGCACGTACCTTTCCGACTCATCAAAGCGCGGTTTCTCGTTCCCTTTCCACCTTCCCAGAATCCGCTACCTGCTTTTCCAATAAGGATTGCTTTGCAGATACCGCAATTCTCGGGTCTGTAAATTTGCTCACGCGAACAGTAGCCACAGATCATGCGATTTGCATGTTCGTTTGGATGGTCTGTCTCTGAGTCGTGGCATCTAGACATATTGTTTAGCAATTGACTGTGAAAAGGAGGAGCCTTTTTGTGGGGGAGCATACTTGTCGCAGGGGAACACCTTTGAGCAACAGCTGAATCTGTAGAAGGTCAGTATAACTTGCCCATCGGCTGATAGCGCCTATAGATTGAGTCCCATACCTGAACCAGCGATGGCTCTTGGAATAGTGCTGGCAACGACCACGGCGTGGAAGTTCTTGTCCGGCGACAATGCCGAGGACTTCCTGGGGCTGAGAGGTTTGTTAGAATTAATCAGGTTGGTATTGGGTGGAGGAGACAAACCTTTCTTTTCCGTGGTAGAGCTCCGCGAGCAGTAACTAAATGGCACAGCAATGAGTAACTCGCCCTTTTACAACTTCAATATGACGGTACTTACTTGCTGCACTTCCGACCAAAAGGAATTTTACCTCTGGAATCTTGAAGACTGTGGTTCCGATATGGTCAGTAACAAATCAGCAGACATAATGTATTGTAACGCACCCATTTTGCGGTGGCACTGGCGACATATAGACATGGCGCTTTCGCCACGAACTGCAGATACACCAGGTGCCGGATGGGCAGTTGAGCATTCAGAGCATGTTGGGATGAAGTCGCTATCATACGGTCAGACACTCAAAGTTTAACTTGCGGAATTGTAAAGATAACAAACCTAAGAAGCATATCCCCGATCGTACAACCGCCCAAGTCAAGGTAACCAGCACGGTTGGCATGGGAGTGCATCAGCTGTTTTCGGAATGCTACGACACCATCCGTAAGTAAACATCCTGCAATGGCGAATCTTAATACTCACCGACGCTCATATTGTTAGCGCACTTTTTGCACGACTCCATTTTTGGCATCATGCCCTTCTCATCGGTGATTTGTGGGACATTCTTGATGTCGGCCGGCACTTTACACCTGTCACATTTGACAGTGATATTGAGACATGCAATCTCTAGCAGCTCAATCCCGTATAGCTCCAAAAGCGGGAAAGATAGTGCTACGCCGCGTCCTGGCGCGTTGTTATCCACCGATGCGGGAACGGGTGCACCGCCTTCTTCGTCGCCCTCCGAATCTGAATACTCGTCTTCATCGTAGCTTGACTCTTCTGATGTCCCCTCGGCGCCAGTATGAGAATCTGGCATTGACCATTCGGGTGGCCGGGGAATGACAACAAGATGTGGACGGTCATCACCATCCTGAGGTGATGGCGCAGCAGGCAGGCTTGCAGGATCCTCCACGTGCTCAACCTCGTCTATTTCAACAGTAGGAGGGACAACTTCAGCTGGCTCCTGTTCCTGTGGTAGTGGTGTTTCAGCAAATTTATGAATATTGCTCGCCAGATAGTTGACCTGAGACACCAAACTCAGCTGGGAAGTCTGTTCAACCCACTGCGTAAATCCCAGTTCTGTAGCTTTCACTTCTGGGCCTTCAACGCCCTGTAGCTTGATTGAACTGTGCTCGAGTGGGTAGAGCTGCGGCACAATCAACTTGATAGTCTTGAGTGCTTGCAAGGTTCGAGGCAGGCGATCTTTTTTAGTTGGCTGGATGGGAATGGCATACGACCTTCCATCTTGCAGCTTTTGGAACATTGGAAGTCTTCCAAGACGTGCTTCCAGCTGTTTTGTTTCGACAGCTCGTCTTTTTTCAGCTATAGCTTTGGCTTCTACCGTATGTCTGGGTGCCACATTTCGCGGTTGTGGTGTTGGTTTGGCAGCACTAGTCATTTTAGCAGCACCTTGCGCTGGGCCCAACTGGCTTGGCATCTTTTCTGGGGCCTTGGTGGGCTCCTTAGCTGTAGAGCTCTCACCTAGGTTGGCAACGAACTTCAGCGTTGGTCCACGCTCCAGGGTTGTGAGTAATGACTCAAGCTTTTTGTCCAGACTATTCAGCCAACCTAGTAGCGTTCCTCGTCCATTAGTACGATATGTAAAATCCACAATCTCATTAAAGCCGCGGGCTACATTTGCCTGATACGCAGCTTCCATATCGGAATTTGTAACTGCGAGCGTAGGCCGCCCTTTTGGGTAGGAATTGGGAACATGGAGAACACATTGGAGTCTCTCAAGCTCAAATGGAAAGTCTGGATCAGAAGGAACCAGCCCGAAGGTCAATGTAGAACCTTGGCTATCATTGACTTCCTGTGGGCGGTAACGCCTCCTCAATTGATTAATTTGAAACTCTCTCGGGTCTGACTGCTCCAATTTAGAGACCGGTCTTTGGGGTTGAACAGGAGCTGTGGTTGTAGAGCTCTGCTTCGACTGATTCCCACCAAGGCTCATTGTCTGAACCCCGGCGACGATATTTTGTGCCGAGCTGGGGGTCTCGTCGCTGGCGGACTGTGTGGGTGTCTGCTGCGATGCAGGTTGCCTAGACTCACTGGCTGAGGCATCATGGAGATACGGACATGCCTCCCCCATTCGGCAACCTTGAAGAATATTAGCATATAACCTTTTACAATACACCGTCGCCTAATGGATAGCCAAGCACATGGATACAGGTCCGGTATCTCATGCAATGCCGCTCATAGCCTCGGTATCATTGACCCGTTCAATGAACCCGGCAAGTATTGTATACAGATATTCCCAAAGGGACCACTTTGTGGCACCCGAGATATACCGGTCCCGTATTCAATGACACGTCGATCATTGCGACCAAATAGGCAGAGAGCCCTTACAACCACAAACTCAGAACGGAGACTCACCCTTCTTGGATTTGAAAAAGCGACATTTTTGCCGTCGAGTCGACGACTGGCGAGCAGTACCCGTTTCATCGGTGGATGCAACGCCATGCGACCGGGCCGCTGACAACTCATCAGTTATCAAAGAGGATGGCAACTCTGTCCCTGTTCAACAGCATGAGCGTGTGATCAAAAAAGGTTGCGGGCCGCTGAATCTGATCCAGGCGCACTGAAGGCAGACAAGGGCCTACACGCCAACCAAGCCCGACAAGAGAACATGGGGGATGACAGGCTTTGTGGCGAATGCAACATGTGCATGGGCATGGAACAGGGAGGGGCTGAAAATACGAAAGCCTATGTGGAGGGTCCCGGGAATCCGCACAAGTAGATCTCCTGGAATTGATTGGAACAAAAGCCTCCGACTCCATGGCTTTCGCACGCCAATAATAGAATCTGGACTCACCATCTCTCTGGGGTACTGGACCCGCATTCTCGTCAACTGACCTGTTCTCCATGCTGAAACTGAGCCTCGAGCCGTTCTGTGGAAGATGATCCAGAATTGGGGGGGGGGGGGGGGGGTCCTGAATGGTGACGCGCGCTGCCAACGCAGAGATCGGGTGACCTTGAGGAGATCGACAGGACCAGATCTGCACAGTAAGTAAGCCGAGATGCGCGACCGTCTGGATTCGACACGATCAGAAGTCACGGCGCTAAACGCAGAAAGGAAACGTGAGGCACGGCAAGTTCTGCAGAAAGTGAAGGGCGAGCCACGTGATGTCAAAATAGTGACAATCAAGGTGTAATGTATTAGCCTCTCGGGATATGAAGCTATACAAGAAGATTTATATTGCCCGAGTAGTTGTTTACCACTTTTGTTCATGAGTGCCAAGACTTTGGCGGCACCGATGATCTCATTTGACTCACACAACACTTTGCCCCAGTCACTTCGAGTCATTCCCAATTTGCCTGCAAACTTGACATTATAATTGATCAGCCTTATTAGCCTATGGGATTGTCTCTTGCCTTGGCTCAAGAACGATTGAGATAATATTAGTCAAAATAACCATCTAGCTCGGATTCGTATAACCGTTATTGCTAAATTGGGATGACTTCAGGTTTCAGGGTATTGGTAGAAAAGCTATTCGTCAGAAGGTACATCTTAGGATATCATCTACTAGATCGATACTTTATTCATGTGGACCTGTTAGATATTATGAGTCGAAGGAGAAAAAGAACTTGCTTGATAGTGGAAAGACGAGGTAGCTTGCCGTAATTCTTGAGCTTACTCACTCTTGTAATCGCATTGTTCTCTCTCACCAGATGCAAAATATCAATCACATTCAACGAGAGAAATGTGTTCTCATCCCGGCTTGAAATCAATACCATATCATGCCAGAAGTCGCCATAGAGCATCAAAGCACAGTGCGCGCAAATAACTAGCCATGGCTGTCAATCCGTTGGCTCTTACATCTAACATATCATCAGACAAACCGGAGGATATGAGATTGAAAGACGCTTCACAACAAAGATATATCTAGCGAGACTTCTTCGGGCCGACATAAACTTGGCGGTAGAACCAACCCTTCTCCCACTCACTGAAGTACTTTGTGCTTACTGGTACAAAATAAGATTTCACACATGAACATGATATACAATACGGAGTACAAGAACGCACTATCAAAAGCACCAAAGCAGGAAACCGGAATCCGATCTACTAGGGCCCAGATACTCCATCCAGAGCCCCGCATAGACGGCTTATCTCCCGCATGCCGGGGGATATCCCTCAGCCAAAGAAAGAACCCAACATCTACCAGCAAGTCCACAGAGCGAGAAGATACATCCACAACGAGTAATACGACCCGATGAAGACAAGCTCAATACAAGATTTCGTCACGGAGTCACGGCGGACTGCATTGCCCGAAGATGAGGGGTTCGCAGGCAAGTTTCTAGAACTTACGCATCCCTGCGCGGTGCGCGGCGTCGGGGTACGCGTTTAGCCGGGATGCAACATCGATCCACTAGCAACGGCTATGGGTTTCTCTTCAAAGGGCCTTCGGATATAGATGTCAGTTTATGAGGTTGGAATTACGGAGTACAACATACGGAGTACACAGAATATAGATACATTACATACATGTAGTTATACTAGGGTTCTCCGTGTTTACCTCGACATTTAGGGCTAGAGGATAATCCGGTGGAAAACACGCGATAGTGTGTGGATCTGACGATAGTTGGACAGTGCACAATGTATTCCGGACATGTAAATTCGATAGTCGAGACCACCGTGGAACTAGTCTTTCGCCTCCAAACTATACGCGATAGCTGGATTGCAACCCTCCATGGCGAATATGGCAGGGGCGAAAACATGAAGGCAATAGGCTATCTGGAGAGTCACTCGCATGCACGCCGTACTCCGTACAGTGGGACCTCTTATGTTGTACTCCGTGCATAAACCCTGTCGGTGGCTGCCGCTAGCAGAACACCGCTCATCCGCCTCGGAGTCACAAGATATCGAAGGGAATCCCACATGGCAGCCTAGGTTAATTCGCAGGGATCCAGGCTCATCAAGTAGAAGCACAAGCCCTGGAGTTATACAAGATCTAAGAATACAATCCATGCAACCTAGTCCGCATTAAGGACAAAGACATTGAAGTGGGCAATTGTATTGTAAAATGAGGTACTGGGAGCTCCGCTCCGCCGTACTGAGCGGTTCCGTGGTATGGGAGTAATGTATGTAAGGGAAAATACCGTATGGGTAAGATACACCGAAAGCGGGAAAGCGCGAATCGAAGCTCGAAGTCAACCGGCCAACCGGATCATCCTTCCAGAAGACTTCCAGAACCTCGCACGGCCTTCCATGGGTGTTGGCGCATTTGACCATGGCCAGTAGCTTGCAGGACTTGGTTTCAGCAATAGATCGGTACTTTGCGAGATCTCATCTCCCGGAGTCCATATATGACGGTTAACAGTTACGCTTATACTACTAGCGGGGCATGCCATCAGTCTTTATCATACTAGCGGCAATTGAAGAACATTGGCTTCTTGCGGGGTTTCCGGACTACAGAGCTCCAGGACGAGTTGATTCACGTGACTTGAGGATCCACTGCAGGGCCTGGATGAATGATTCAGCCAATCACAGGCGGTGTAATTGGGCTGTTTTTTTTGCAGACTGTGTTGTCACTGGGCGTTTCCTTTTTTGGTTCTGCGTGAACCGGGTAGCGATTGGGCAGGGACCAATTCCGGGCGCCACATTCGGTTGTAAGCCGAAGATTTATACTCGGGATGATATACATGGCTTTTGACTCGGGACGGCCATGAATGGATGTTGTGCATAGCAGAGTGATGTGAACGTCTGCCGCATAGGATGAGCAAATCGCGGTCGACCATATCACCCTGGATTGAGGGGATCAGGAGTTAATATGCCGTCTCCCAACTTTAAAATCTCCCTGCATCAAAACGAAGATCAGCTCAGTTCTAGAGCTCAAACGACCTCCGTAGACAGGGGTAATATGGATCAGGAGTCGGGCGATCATTTCATAGCGGACGATCGAGAGACAATCAACAAAACCCCTTCATGTGTCCTGAGCACCATCCTCGGTCATCAGCAAGCCCAGAGAAAGCGACTGAAGCTGCACGCAAGCAGCCACAATCCTCCAGTCCAACAAGCTACCCCTCCTTCCAGCTCTCAGACGCGATGCCTTCGCATATCGCGGCTTCCAGCTCGACATGCTACATGCATCTTCGGCTTGCCGATTTGCACGTCGGGCGCAAATCAATAGTAACCAGTTAGGCGTCAATCGTGCAATAACCAGAGCATGACCCACTATTCTTTCTTCGTACTCGGTTTGCAATCCCAGTACTGTAGCCTTGATCGTAGAGCGGTCCGTGGTGCTCGGTATCCATCACACAACAAACAGGGCGAATGGAAGTCCCAATTGGGAAATGCGGAGCCTGCGCTGGTACGGTATGAAAAGATTTCAGTACCGGTGAGACGTGAAACGAAAGGAATTGCAAATTGAGACCGGTCATGGGTTGTGAATGACCCACTGTGGTCCACTTGGAGGTCTGCTTGAAGCTGAGAGATCGAGAAAGACTCTTCTGGCCGGGAGAGAGGCTACGTTGGCCCTAACTGGGCAGGTGGATTCTGGAGAAGGCTGGAATGTGCACACAATATATCGAAATTTGGTGATGGACCTCGAAGAGGCTCTTCATCTTAGCTGTTTCAGTAACATTGGATTCGGAGGCTTGCGATATCAAAGTATATAGGTGCGTAGGTTTCCAGGGTTGGGTTCTACCTCGGTTTCAAGTGTTAGATTTAACATAAGGTCTGTTCTCTGTATATGACTGGCTTCGCTTTGGTTGCATCTTTGATTCTCAACCAAAATAGATGGAGCCCCTCGAAATCGGGTAAGGCCGGAAATTCTGGAGTTGTTCCTAGAATGGAAATGGCGTCGGGTGTTTTAGGGGAAAAATCTTCATCCCCACATTCGAGTTGGGGAACACGTTGACGCCTACGTCATTGGCTATATCTTGTGGGGGACCGAAGATTGCCCTAACCCACCACATATCAGGATGAAGTGTACAGAACGAATCTGAGAGAGGCGATGCAACAGAGACTGTAATATCGAAATCTCGGACATCCAAGGCGACCCACCCCCGGAATCATGTGCGCCGGTCATGTGCAGCTACCACATGATCACAGCCCTGGAGTGGACCGATACCCCATAGCGATCTTTTCTACCTACACCATACACAACATACACTGCCTCCAGGACAAAGTACACGTATCCATTCACTCACAATAAGCATAACCTCAACCTCGGGCATATGAAAATCCAATACCAATGACATCAGGATGAAAGCACCCCAAGCCAGTTAAGATCTGCACATCTCACACCCCCAACATTATCCCCAAACGGCAAACCCCGGAGCCAGATGATGAAAACACGCATCAAGAACACCATTACTCATATAGTGTCATAATGAACACCCCACGGAACTTGATTCCTCTCCAAGCCACAAGATCCCGGTAGTAACACAAAAAAAAATCCCCTGCTCGATTCTCCAGATCAAGTAGTCCGCGAGATTCCCAAACCCAGAAACAGATATACAAACCAAACCCAAAAGTACAGTCGAGACCTAAATCGGCCATCCCAATCTCCTACATCCCACCCACCATCCCCCAGATCCCCAATGAGCTGGCCCTGCACATTATGCAACGGAGTCAAGCCACCGTGGACTGAGCGCTTATCTCGTCGAGTCGATGACCAGCCCACCCACCTCCTCCCGAGTTCCGCGGGAGCTCTAGCAGGAGCTAATATAAATACCCTATGTCTCTGTTACATGTGCGAGCGATCAGTGCGAGTGGAGGGATCTCGGATTTGACCGATCGGGAGATGTAAGATGTATAGATAGGAACTTTTGAGGACGTAAGTGGAAGATATATAACATCCATCTATATTAACTTTTACTCAACATCCAGACATCTTACATGTTCTTGTTATATCGGCATATCAGATATGAGTTGAATTATAATTAGAAAACCCACAATCCGAGTACCTGTTCCCAGATCTGCGCGAACTGTTTCCTGGAGAGACTAGTACTTTTGCACACTTCCAGATTCCCTCGGGCCAAGCGAACGGCCTGATGGCGCGGCCTTTTTTTTATCTTCCTTTTGCACACCACCTGACCTTGACTCTCAGATGGGAGAGATCTGCGGAGATTCGGTCGCAAAATGTCTACGAACTCATGGCCAAATCTCCATTTTGGGGAAGTGGTACTCCACACGGAGTCCATGGGATTCAATTCCATTGTCAATGGGATGTGGTTTTCTTTTCTTTTTCGAGATACCCGGGGATACCTAGGTATATTCTCCTGGTACGGAGGAGATGGATGAATCTCCGAATATGTACGGAGTACTCAAAGGATGTACTTCGTATCTATAAAGCATTGATGTAGCCCTTGTACATCGCATTCACCCGTATGATCACGATGCATAGGCTGCATGCGAGATGCAGAAAGGTATTGACTCCTCCAGTTTTGATACGTGTCAGCGCCACAAAGTCAACTCTGAAGGTCTGCAGGAAGTGGGCGCCGTTATCGCAGGGGTGTCTGCCCGGGACAACCTTCTGCGGACCTCTGTGCTCTGGGGAGCTAGCTCCCTAGAGCTCACAGGTACAATGCTGGTCCAGACCGCCCATTCAGACTTCACGCATGGCGTCAAGCCTCTTCTTCTGATGTCTGAGTCGGTCCTCAGTCTACAAGGAAAATACGATGTGCATGTGAGGTGAGGATTGCTCAGATTTCACTTTGATTTTTGATTTTTCGTCATCAGGTAGCGTACAATGGCCCGATCGGGCGGGGGAAATCAAGGCATAAATGGTATCAGGTATCGCAGAGGGGACTATCGCTCCGATGATAATCGGAGGGGAAAAAACAAATGCTAGGCCTTTTCTGCTGTCCTAAATGGACATGCAGTAACAGCGCTGAGATAGATGATAAAATAACACTCCCCTTTTTTTGGTGGACTTCCATCCGAGAAGATCTTGAGAGCAAGATGAGAAAAATAAGAGATAAGATAAAAAAAAAAATCCATGTTTCATCAACCGTTGGCGGCCCGAAAATAGGACGAGGGATATGAACTGTACATGGATATTAAGGTCGTAAGATAGCCCTCGAAGTGATGTTCCGCAAGCTCCTTGTAGGACCAACGCCCGGTGAATGCTGTGATAACACCCCAGCCCCCGTAGGCGATGAGATAAAAAAACAAAACAAAAACAAATTCCAGATGTGCGCCAAATATGCAATGCATGATCGTGATCGTACGTGTCAAATGAGAAAGGCTATGCGGTGTTGCAAAGTCCGTAGAAATTCGAAAGGCGCGTAGAAGAAAATCGAGGGCGGATTACCATCCCTTCACATGATACTCCCATGGTCCATAGTCAGTGGTGTAGTTGGTCCATGAACCATTCTTGCCGGCATCGAAGTTGGAAGCGTTAGGGTCGCCCTCGGCGCTCGCCTGACTCGGACCAACTCCCTTGTGGGGACCCTTGGGCCCAGGGTACTCTTGGAGATTCTTCATGTCGTGGGCGGTGTGGCGACGCTTAAGGAAGGCGTTGGCAGTTGCGCTCTTTTGTTGGCGCTCCCAGAGGAGGTGTCGGCGAAGAGACTCAGTCAATTCAGTGGCAAGCATGTTGCGACGAGTGGTTCGCGGTGAGTGTGCCATAGAGTGCGAGCCGTTGTTATTCATGACGATGGGTTTCGATCGAGGAACGTCGGGACCACGCATGGTGAGACTTTCCTCCTCGTTGGCCGGAGGAGATTGGGGAATGGATGGACCATTGGGCGAGGTCAACCGAGATCGTTGAAGAGCGGGACTGGACCGGAACGCGGTTCCTTGCATGCGAGCCGGCTGGTGCATCATCATAGTGAGCATCGAGCGGCGCGAAACTAGATTGGGCCGGGAGTCAACCCGCTGGAACATCTCTCCACGATCGTCGACGCTAGACTCGCCACCTTCAGTGACAGAGTCCTCCCAATCCGAGTCCTCATCATCCTCAATCGCACTCTCCGAAACTTCGTCATCGGTCTCGATGGCGTCCTCATCGGATCGGCTGATATCCTTCGAGTTAGGGATGATGTGAGATGAGACCTGATTGCTGAACGAAGCGGTCTTCTTCGTAGAGCTGGGCTCGCTATTGTGAGGTTTCAATCCTCCGGTCGCCTTCTCCTGAGCCACCTGTGGAGCCATACGCTCTTCAAATGAGCTTTCATCGTCATCACCGGATGATCCACCTAAAGTAAACATTCCCCCCTTCTTCTTCAATGGCGAAGGTCTCAATTGCGTAGTCGCCCGGGAAGGACTGGGGTCGATAGAAAGTCGGGGCTGTGATCGGAATGAAGACGAGATGTGTGATGGCGAGAATCCACGAACAATGCTAGGAGACCTAATCAATTCGGACTTGCTAGGAAGAATGCCGGATGACGAAACGCTGGTATCGGATGCGTTCACATGCGCAGAATCGCTGTCGTTGCCCTCAGGCGCTGTAGTCGAGCAAGACTCGGTCGACTCATGGGGGTAGGGGACCGGTCGGACGGAGAAATGGGGGACGTGGCGAGCCGTCGCGACTGAAGGAGGTGTTGGAGTCGGAGTAGATGGGCGGGGAGTGATGTCGACGACGGGCGCAGCAGGCTCGACGGGATGAGACATAGGCTCCAATTGCTTCTTTTCCTTGATGTTCAAAACCATCCGCTCCAGGTCGAGCGAGGTGATGTGCTTCTCCTTGCCACGGCCCAAGCTCGCGAGCGAGTCCTCACGAACAACAGCAGGTCGGTAGTCGGAAAACTTCGGCCGCTTGATGTGAGCTTCGATCCGTTCGGCTTGGTCAGACGCTGCGGACTCGACACTGGCAGAGAGCTCGGGCAGATCTCCCGCTTCGGAGCGAAGTAATGGTAGAGCGGAAGTACTATTGGCTTTTTCGGGTTCGACACAAAAAGTTTCACGGGTCCACAAGCGCCAACTGAGATTTTCAAGTCGACGGCCTTGGTCCATGTAGTCGGCACATTTTGAAAATACTGCGACCAGTTAGCATAAAATTGAACATCCTTGACCAGTCTCACTTACCCATCCACATTCCATGCAGACTCTGAGCGTTGGCGGTATCCACCTTATGGATATTATCCGCGTCCACGGTGAGGACCGGTGTTGTTAGAGGCATTTTCGCGCCACAACTCGATCTGTAACGATTGTAATGATTGAGAATGTTGATTGATGTTCCGGGGTCGCCGTCTCCCCCGAGAGTGGTCGTACGGCGCTTGAGATGCGGTGATGAAGGTTTTGTAAAAATCTGCCGAGTTCTTTAGGCTTTGAAGATTGCGGCTGGACCCTGCTGTGTGTTGGCAGAGAGATGAATTTGTGAGAAGCTGCAATCAAATGTCGACCGAGGATGACGAAGTAAAGGATCCCGTCAATTTTCCGTCAGAGCGCAACAGTGCGGAGAAGCGGACAGTCGGAAATCTCTCAAAAGAGCGGATTGAGTCCTTCACACGGAGATTGAAGTTGAGGTAGAGGTTAGGGGAGTCTGGAGGAAGAAAAGAGAAAGGGAGTCGGAACGATAATAAGAATGACGGGGGGCGGCACTTTGGTGGAGTGGAGTGGACGGAGAGAGGGGACGGTAATAAATGAAAAATGGAAAAAATGGAAAATGAATTAAAAAGAATTAAAAAAGGAAAAAAGGAAAAAATCAGGTCCATTTTCAGGAAATAATTGATACCAGAACAATACCAATACAATACTAACAATACAAGGGACACATCTAAATCCGAAATAACTCCAGGCCGAGGGAAAGGGTCGGTGAAGGGGGAAAATTCGATCTCATCACGAGGCCCGGAATGACACTTGGTATTGTATGTATCCGTCCCAGTATTTCCCCGGTACTTTAGACTTTCCCATCCTTTTTCCGAACTTCTTCCCCGAAATAACAATACCGATACAGATTGCCGGTTCCAGGTCCTGATTACCTAAATCTTCGCTTCTGGAGATGTGCATTCGAAGTGCAAATACGGAAACTCCAGGTCAAAGAAGAGAGAAATGTTCAGAGTCAACAAGGGGATATGAGAAGAGTTCAACTCTCCAGTGCCTGTGACCTGTCGGGGCGAAACAAAAAAAAAAAAATAAAGAACAAAAATAAAGAAAAAAAAAGGCCACAATGTACTCCGTACTGATCGAAAGACGGCACCCCAACGGTAGTGGCAGTGACTTGCCGGCAGTCCAGACCAAGGCTCTCTCTCAACGCCACCCAATGTATCAAGATGGTCGTTTGGACATTGGACGTTTGGGTACTCTCGTCACTGGCCATCAACGGTTGACTCTGTCAGAAAGAAAAAAAAAGACCTACTGACTGATGAACTGTCAAAATACTATCTATTGGTGCTATGGAAAGCTGAAGGTCCTGCTGACTCGCCTGAGGTCGCGTTTAAGCTATTTTCGTCACGGACGCTCTATACTTGACCTCTGGGGTACACCGCGTCCATAGGGGCTATCGGTCTATCTGAAGCCACGTTGTGGTCAAATGAACCTGGGGGCTCGTTATTCGCGGATTGTCATGAGTCCGGAGACTCTAGAGGTCGCAATACAAATTCATCCGGAAATTGTATCTCACACCCTGCCAACGCCTCATTCCTTTCATGGCTGTTTCTGTTGATGCTGAGAGCTGTTCTTCTCCCCGCAAGCAGTCATTACCCGGGAAGGGATGGTTCGAAGGCCGGCTGCATACCGGGGAACCAGACGTACTTCTTCCATAGTAGATCGTCTTCTCTTTTAGATGCATTGCTTTGTTTCAAAACAGGTAAACTTTTTATCTACAGCTCTCATCGGTGAGGAACTTAAGGCAGATGGTAAATCATTCCACCATGTGAAGGGATCCAAAAAGCCACACATCTGGGGAGCCTTACCGCCCTTTCTCATTTCTTATCTTCCGAACGGGCTCATCCTGGCCAGAATTACGGTCTTTGACTATTCAAACAGGATACAACAGTCGAGAGTGTCACAAACCCATGCTACATAGTCACGAGTCTGCCAGCTGTCATTGTATTCATCGGGTTTCCTTGCTGTTGTTTCTCAGTGGGATCGACAGATGACGGTCGACATGAGGCTGCAATACGTAAGACGACTGAACAACGGGGGCCCTTTGCCCACTGTCACGGGGGGTTGGACGCTTACAGCCTTACCCTCAAGCCCGGACTGGCGGAAAGGAACTGTCTTGCCCCTACCCGAGCATTCCAAACCTCTTACCCGGGGGGGGTTACCCGGGGGGGGAGGCCGATCTTCTCTCTACACAGTCACACAAGGCGCACGTTTCGTTTATCATGTGATATTACAATCCCTGGATCTCGGAATGAGATACCAGGTAAGAAACGTGAATCTGACCAATGTATATCGAAGTCCACAGTTCCCTGTCGATACCTGGGAATTCGACAGATGGAATCATTTAGACATCACTCAAAGTGTAAACAGTTTGGGTTTGCGGGGATCCGCAGAGGCAAAATAAGTCGACAAATCATCGAACCAGACCGTTTTAAGGTCGTTTGATATCTCATTTTTCTCGAAGGTTTAGCCCAAAAGAAATCTCCTCATAAACATCCAATTGACTACGGCATATCAACTCCATACTCTGATCGTAGAAAACTAGCCAAGTCGTCTGATTCGGTTGAAAGAGTTCGTTGGTAACAGATCTATCCCTGCGGATGTATGACACTGTAATCATCTCCAGGTAGCGAAGCATTCTCTGGCTTGTGCAGCGTAGACTTTTCACAGCTGCTGACCCCCCTACATCCAAAGCTTGCACGACTACTTCGTACATCGCAGAGAGAAATCATCTCAATAAGCAACTCCAGAGCGCAAGAAAAAGCCAAAGCAGGAAATCCCATCTCCCTTGACTCATCCATTGGTCTACGCCTCCAGCTCCTGTCTCACTGTCTACTATTCGGGTGGTACCAGGTGGCAATATGAAACTGCACATAATTAAATCAGGCCAACCCCATAACAATCGAGTTGCGGCTGCGGCTACCAATAGCTCTCGGTACTGGGGAAATGGAGAGTCACGCCCCATGAGACCATATGGATATGAAGGGAAGCCTCCTAATGGTATTGGGGTACCGAGGTTCTACTGGGCGGGAGAAAGGATTCCCCCCAGGCGAAGTAGACTAGTCAGACTCGGATGGGTCACTATTCTTATGTGCAGTAGTCCAATATGGTTGCCACAACATGATCACGGGCAGACCGAGGCGCCAAAGAGGAAAGAGACTGAGCCTGGCAGGAGTCTGGCAGGGCAGATGACAGCTGAGGTAGCCGCTCAGGAGCGCGCTTCATACTATGTTCTCCGGGGCTCCATAGTGCCGATCGGAGCTGGGGTACCAAGTCTCCACTGTGAGACGGAGTATGGGGGGGCCCTTCCCAATGGAGAAACGGCAGTACCAAGTTGGTGGTATTGAGGCATCATGTACTACGTATGGAGTATAGGTACCTACCTAGGTACAACGTAAGTGACGATTTTGGATGTGTAACTCCATACTCCGACCGAAAGTACTCCATATACGGAGTAATGATCATAATGAATAATGATGAGCAATTGAACCGGACAGCTCATAAAGTGGCGAGGTCACGCGCAGCCGTGTCACATGATGTGGGGGAATTTCCAGGAACGCGCGCCACTTCAGGGGCATGTGACTTTCTCCCAAGCTGACGCCGCTTACGGAGTACGCTTCTCTTGAAATCCCCCGGATCTGGGCTATGTGCTCTGCTTCACCAATCACCTGAGTCCATGTGACACGGGTCGCCTCATTTCTTCGCTCTCTGGTGTTTCCCCCGTTGAATGGGCATTTGGGCTTGGTGCGCGAAACGCCTTAGGATGTCAGCTACCGATCCGACCCAATAATGAGTGGGAGGAGGATAATGACAGATACCGGCTTTTTTAGTCCAGTCCACTCAGATCCCCAGACTTCAGGGGTAGTCAGATCTTCCTCGGCCATAACTCAGGTCATACAACATATTCGTTTTCATCACTTATTGTGTCATATACCCCCGTGTAAGATGCTACGATTCATACTCCGTACATAGATGCAACGCCATACGTGTCGATCTATGAAATGACCAATGTTTCTGTCGGTCCATGGTGCACATATGTAAATATGTAATGTGGCTGGGCGTAACCATGGAACAAAGAGCTCCAGGGATTCGACAGCAGAGAATTCCATGAACGGAACAGGGCAACCGTGTAATTTGGAACCGACGGACTAAGCTTAAAATGTGTCACCGTTCCTGAATCAAGGCGCTTTGTATCGACAAACCACCAGCCAGAGCTGGCCCTCGTCGAATGTGATGGGGCTGCGCACGTCGGTGATTGTCACCTGGCTGCCCAAACATGTGGCATGTACAACATACGAGGGTGATGAGTGTTTTCATTCATTGATGATGACGTCTCATGGTCTGGGCGAAGATGAGATCAACCATTGCCCGTTTTGAGTCTCTTTGTTTAGGATGTTGATCGTTGATAGATAGCCACTGCCAGGCGCCTTGGGAGCTTTCTTTGTATCACACTACCAAGGCAACGAATCATATTGCGCTATTATTCCCACTCTATCTGTGGTCCGCTTTCCCCGGAATGAATGTCTGTGCTTAGATCAAGTGTTTGTGTCTATTATGTCCTCCTGCATAAGCGATCTCGAAAGGGGGACCTATCCAGTATCAGGGATCACTTGGAGCTCAGTACTCCGGATCCATGCACAGGGTAAGTTTGCGGTCGAGTTTGAGGTTTGAGAAATGACTTGTGCGAGCAAGGGATATATATTGGCGGGCTGCGGAAGTTCTAGCCCGAGTACTCCGTAGGAAGTATAGTTTTGTAGATACACCAAGTCAGGTGCTAAATGGAGGAACTTAATCGAAGGACATTCATACCAAGCGACAACATGTAATTCAGATAGCTCGAAGCCAGAGTATGTACTCCGCCGTGGTGGAGTCGCCATATTCCATTCTCGTCGATCGACTTTCTAGCGCAATGCATGTGACCTCGAACAAGGGATATCTCTCCGGGGAATCTTCCAGATCGAAAGCTGTATCCGCGAGATTGGTAGGCATGAGAACTAGCTGAGACGCAGATGAGGGGGATGTGGGTTCCTGGATCCTGCAATCCAGCCGGAAGAAGCACCTGCATATCCGCGACGATCATTGTCCGAATGTACTCCGGACTCCCTTTTGGATTCGGTTTTCTTTGATACATATCTCACTCTGCGGTGATTAGTCGGCTTCCAAACATCGAACTATTCCAGTGAAACAGGTGACACTCGATCAATCCCTATCCTGGACGAAGATCGTTCTAGACTTGGGTGTTGTGTTTCTTTGTTTTTCACTATGAGATCCCTCGCAAACATCATGGTGTCGCCCAAACTCGTTGCAATAGCTCGGATTCAGGCCATGTGTACAATTTAGTGTTGCTCGTTCAACCGCCTCAATATTGAAGTAAACACACAAAGCATACCCATGCACATCGAAAGGTCTAGCCCATCGGCCTTCTATTGCGCGGCCCTTAGATCCCGGATCGTCGACAGCTCCCTTGTTTGGTTTGGTTCAATAATCTATACCCTTGTGCTTTTTTTTTTGCAGATCTGTGTCCAGGTATTTGGTAGCCCTGGAATGTCTGGTCCCATTTTCCGACCTTATAGACCCACACTTCCCTTGATTTCAGATCTCGCAAGGGTCGACTCCATACTCCGTACATTCAATGCACTTTCCAATGCACTCCATACAGCACGAAGTATTTTGGCTTTATGCTTCATCCGCCACCTCGTCATTGTGTATTACATTCTGGGGAAGCATGCGAGGGAAGCGTCCCGAAAAGGATCTATATTGAATGTTGGGTTAGGGTTTCGTTTTTACTTGTTCCGGCTGTCTGGTATTTGGTAAGTACGAACAGCCCCTGTCAGAGCCAGGGGATTTCGATATTACGGTCTTGCCCTGAGTTCTTCTATAGATTCTTTCAATAAACCAAATGAAAATAAACCAAATGAAAAATACGAAGCACCAGCGACCCGTGCCAAGTACAGGGTAGTTGCTTTTGGCTTATAGAGATGGCTTGGAGATACCAAGGTATGTACCTGGGTAGAAATCAAAGACAGAGTCCAGACATAGCCCAGTTTACAAAACCACCTGACTAAATGCTCAAACCGATGTATTTATGAAAGAAGCTTCAAACCATGTCTCCTTCTTCCATTCCGCCATCGCAAACTGGAGAACATGGTGATCCTGGCCCAACTAATGACACCGCCAACTCACGTTGACTGCATCGGGCCAAGTGCATCAGGTGGCTCTCAAAAGCGGCTATCTCCTGACAGTTCTTTACTTTTTGATCTTTTATCCAAAACGGCTGTGGCGGCTGGGAATAAAGAGCTTTTTGAACGATCGCAAGTTTGGTGCCTCTGGGCGTGTGATTGTGGCGGACGATGCGTTGAGATCGCGGTCTTTGATTGCTTATCTGTGCTGCAATGGAGGGTTTCATCGGTGTCCGGTCTAGACCCTCAGGAATCGAATCCCTGGCCGTGAATCAAGCCTCATCTCTGTGGGTGACTGTTGGGCTTCTTTGACCGCATGCCACGCGATGGTGTCATGATACGCCCGCTTTGGGTGCTTGGGCATTTCTGCCACAGTTGCCTGAGAACCGGGTGTTGACTTCAAAGCCATGTCTTTTGACGTGTTTGTTCTGGCATCTGTCAGGCTCAATGGAGCCGCTGCCCGCAATCAGGCTAATTGCGGCGGGTCTGTCACCTGCTTCCCCGTCGTGGCTGTCGTTGGTCACTTCATGTTTAGATCTGAACTAGAAAACAAAGCCTGTTACGTACATGGAATCAAACATGCTTTCCCTTGATTGTACTTTTGTGCAGACCTTGGGGGAATTACGAGATGAAGATGTCAGATGTCGTGATGTATATCTCGGTAGATGGATGCAGACATCACAGATGGACTCTGTACACCGGCTTTGCTTTTTGGGAAAACTCGTATTCCTACCTAGGTAGCAAGGCTGTATCTAACTCCGGCTGTCGTACGGTGTATACCACTGTCTTATAATATTCAAATAAACCAAGGAGAGAAAAAAAAAAAAAAAAAAAAAAAAAGAGCTCCGTGGGGATCAAAATCCGGGGAAGCAACATTGGGGGGACACCCCGGACTCAGGGCCGCTTCCGGCCAACGCTTGGCCCATTTTCAGACGCAAATAGAATACAGGGACTACCTAGGTAAGCTAGCAAGAAGCGATGATTTTAAAGAAACAAAGCATTCGGAACAGTTTTTAGGTTATAGAATACATAGTTTTAAAAGAATATTTTGTCACTCTTGGCAATGTACATGCCTCAAACCGAGTTCACATCTATCAGCCGAAAGCATCTATCATATACAGATGAGTCGAAAGATGCCCAAGGCAATCGACTGTCAGCCCAAATATAGTGATCACTGGGTTTATGATTTTATGATTTGTCTCCAATTGACAGGTGTCCCGTCGTGTGACAAGATCAACAATTCCCCGAGGTAGGAGAATAGATGACCACACATATCGCTCAAAGCAACGTCTGCCTATCCAAACTATATGAGACCACTGTCACGGGAAGAAAAAAAGCGATCAGATCTTACGACTCTACTACGAACAAAACAAAGCCACGTCAATTTACGAGTTGTGAATGACCTGGATGATTCATATTCTCGCCTAAGTAATGAGGCTGATAGTTGATCCTTATAACTGAGACTAGAGGAGCTCACAACAAACACCAAAATCGACTGAGATATCTCGATTTCAGCCGGCCCATGCTCCTTCTCGCATCCTGCCCGTCCCACATGGAGCCGGGTCTCCCAGGTCATCTGAACGACGGAAATAATATTCCCGGCAGAGAACTGCCTTAAGCATAACCCGGCTATTTCAATGACTGCTAGAGAAGATTAACAAAAAGGAATCGGTTATTCCCATCCAGGGGCTGCAGTATCGCCCAGTCCTATTGAGAACATATAACACACCACGCTGACCGACAGCATATCCGACCTTACCTTCTCCAAAAAAAGTCCAGACAAGAACAAAAAGAAGAAAAACAATACCAACAATCAATCCGAAGCCACAAGTCTCACAGGATTCTAATCTCGCCGCGTCCACGAAAATGTCCCAGATCGGGGCTTGCACCCGTACCTGTCAGCAGAGTCACACCACAGCGATTCGCATTCGGGCCGAGCTCGAACCAATCCGTGTACAGAAGTACCTCTTCGCAGTATGCTGGTGTCTGGAATACTCACCCACATAGCTCTGGAGCTGACGTCCGTCTGTGGTGGCTGTCCGTCTTCTTTTCAATATACCAATAAAAACGCCTTGCCACTCGATCCGCTGCAGGTCATGGGGATCTTTAAGAGAGTTTCTATAGGCACCAAATGCGCTAAATTCACTTAGGTTTACGACTCAGAGGCCGCTACTTATGACACCATATGGAGTATTTCGTACATGCTTAGAACTGGATCATTTTTAGAGAGCATTCGTATGTGATTGGAACATATGTACCCAAAAGCATCTTAGAGGCTTATCGGAGTGTCATTTTGTGGGGTATCTGAGGATGCTTTACTATCGTAGCATTAGCAATGTCATCGATTATGTTGGATTTTAGGCAGTCTTGTTAACTTGAGCTATATGCAGTGTGCTCTTGGAATTCTGTTGCTATGTGCTCCGTATAGGGATATAGGTAGCTCAATATGTTAACAATATCAGCCCTTTACGCCACGCACAGCACTTGCTGATGCCTCGTTTGGTTTGAAATAGGCAATGCAGTATCTCGAGTTGGTTCTCCTGGCGCAGCTGGTGTTTCAAATTACGACAGATGACTGTTGCCAAAATTAGGGTATACGGATGTTTGGCTCAACAAGCTCTCAATGCCTTGGCGACTAATCTTCATCTGCGCCAGGATGATCTCCCAACTTTGTCTTATCAACCCTATTGCACACACGTGAGGGACTCTCTCAAGTACCGAATCGAGGACAACAAGAGCCTATTTCCAATGTCCTATCCTCAATACCACCAGTTCGCAGATGCGTGAGAGAAATCGGAACAGAAGAGAAACAGATAGACCTGGTCCAGACCTTTCTCGGCCACAACTAAGCCGCAGTGAGCAGCAGAATTTAAAACCCAGTGATCCACGAGTTGCGGGGAACTGGGGTTATACTTCCATGCAACGGGAAACCCTGGTATCAAACCCTCAATCCCTGCGCGAAGCTGAAAGCTTTATTCTAAGCGCCCGAGAAAGGAACAGATGGATAGCAAACATAGTACTTATGCTTGGAGCGGGGAAGACGCGCTGATCATGACGTCTTCTTCATGATGGAGTATATCTCCATATGGGGCTATGAATATCTGTATACACCCAACTGAGACCGAGTACGCGGCCATAACCGTGGGATTCCGATTCGAACGTGCTACCAAAGAGAGCTTAGCTATGAGACACAAGTGACGAGTCTATACCCCTAATTCCAATCAATCTCATAGGCCAGTAGAGATTCACGATGATACAGCAGAACGCAACACATTCGGGACAATGGGCTTGTTTAGAACCAGCTGCAAGCTTTGTAACCCTCTCTGCATCTGTATAACCTGTACCAAAACGTCACTGCAGGGGTGGGCAGATCGTTCTTCGCCAAGTATCCACTTGTCGTACGAGTTACTTCATAGAGTGGGGGTTCTAGCATGCAACGGCGATCTGATCTTCTGCAATCCTTGAACAGATTCGGAGTTCTCTTTTTCTCACCGAATACATCCGTATATCTCTCAGGTACTACAATGCATGGTTGCCTAGAAGAGG
The DNA here is from genome assembly GCA_027569675.1 of Penicillium crystallinum. Taxonomy (NCBI): domain Eukaryota; kingdom Fungi; phylum Ascomycota; class Eurotiomycetes; order Eurotiales; family Aspergillaceae; genus Penicillium; species Penicillium crystallinum. Next base: position 105,643 of record JAPDKR010000057.1, read on the forward strand.
AGATCAAAGTGCAAAGTGATAGGAATCGGGCCAACGCATCGCCCATTTGATATACCATCATGACCACCCCTATGCAAGGATTCAGGTGCCATCCAAGTAGCGGGGAAAAAAGGCTTAAACCGAATCTAAACATAGGGAAGGCTCGTATTCGGGTAATAGGGCAGTATATAATTCCATGAATCAGGTCACCAGCTACTTGGTTCTGGTCTTCTTGAAGTTTAGAATACCTTTTTGGGAAAGGAATATGACAAACCTATACAACAGAAGTATGCACCCCCACACAGACGCACCGAGGTTTAACGGAGAATAGATTCCGAGAAACTCAGATTTGACAGTTGATGGAATGGGTGTTGGATGCGTTGTTCCTCGGCATATCGGGTGACCCTCGTGAACACAGACGATCCCACACAGTCCCGAATGGAGGCACGGATCTCTTACGAAAACGGGGCTGGTGGTGTGAGCACGTTTGGTGGGATTTGGAGGGTGTGTTTTCTTTTGTCAGGGTGTATCTGTATTTCGCGTTTGCGTGATACTGTTTTTTGGCATGGGGTCACCGATGAGCAGCTTGTAGTCCCGAGGTAGAAGTCGTGAGACTGGGTTGAGAACTATTGGATGGGAGGTGGGACGAGTAAGTTGTACTGATGGGTGTTTGGATGTGTCTGCCTGTATGGGTAGAAGTGTCGTATTGGTTGGGATCAGATGCCATGACTTTTGTAGTCTGTGTTGTTTAGATCTATACCAAATGTGGGCCTAATGCTAGATCACTAGAGACCAACGTAGTAACAAAATAGAGATATTATCAATCCTTTCGTTTTATTGAAACTAAAAGGGTTCTATGTAAGGGACCATGTTTTTACATAGCAAACTAGAATCATCAGTTTTTTTCTTTTACCATCGTGGAACAGGACGAGAGATGAGTAATCTAGAACTCAGACTCATCATCACCGGAGATAATGACGTTGTTGATCTGTTATAGGGTTAGCATGGGAGCGTAACGGAGATGAAAGATTGCAAGATTGTACCTTAAGAACCATACGGCACAACTGAGTAGCAAGCAGAAGTTGCGAGCGCTTGCCAATCAGAGGATCAATGGCGAAGTGCTCGCGCATATCTAAGGGACGAATGTTAGCTGAGGAACAGGACAAGGCATGGGATAAGTTCAGGAGGGTATTACCGTTGGTGCCGGTCATCATGCAATCAACACCAAGGCGGGTGTTCTTCTCCTTGACCTGGCGCGACTTAATAGAAGCAAGGGCCTCAATAGGGCTCATGCCAGAGTTCTCGGCAAGAGCCAAGGGAACCGCATCCAGCGCATCAGCGAAGGCGCGCATGGCGTATTGTTCGATGCCGGGGCTCTTGACAGCGGCGTCCTCAACAGCGAGGGAGCAAGCAATTTCAGCAGCACCGCCGCCGTAAACCACACGGTTATCACGAACCAAGTTGCGGACAACACACAAAGCATCGTGTAGTGACCGCTTGGCTTCATCAATAATCTGTGATGTCAAAGTTAGCAATCGACAAGCTCTAGGACTGACAATGCAGAAATTGACCCACCATCTTGTTACTTCCACGAACGAAAATTGTCACAGCGCGAGTATTGGCGCACTCCTCAATCACCAACATCTTCTCTCGCGTAGTTCCGAAGCTCATCTCACGAACCTTACCAGCGGTGCCGAGCTTGTCAGAAGAGAGATCCTCAAAACGGGGCACAATACGGCCGTTTGTAGCAATGGCGATCAGCTCGATTTCAGGTCCACCAACCCACCGAACAGCAGGCAAATCATTCTGGAGCAGAAGGTGGTTGGCCTCATCGTCGAAGCCCCATTGGCAGATAACCAGGTTGGCACCAGAGTCCTTCAATTGCTGGATCATTTCTGTGAACTTCTCCTTCTCGTAGTCTTGCAACTTCTTGAACTCCTCAACGGATGTGATATCAAGCTTGTGCTTGGTCTTGGGCTTAGGGGGCTCGAAGGGACAGGTCAAGATAGCCAACTTAGCATCCCGAACCTCGTCAGGCATTTGGGGGTGAGAGAAGTCTTTGTCCACAATAACACCCTGGACAAGCAGGGAATCCTCGAGAGATCCACCGACCTTGCCGTCCATCTTGATCAGCTCGAAGTCAACATCCTTGCGCTCAAAGTCGGCAACCGAGAGCACGGCATCCACAGCGATCTTGGCGAACTGGTCGTGAGACTTGGAGACACTGCCGAACCTATTAGCATCAAAGTAAAGCACATTCAAAAGTCATTCATCCATACATCTTGCTGCCCAAACTGGTCTTGGCGACTTTGAGGAGATTGGTGGTATCATCACGGCTGAAGGTGATCTCGTCACTGATTTTATCGAGCTCGGCAATGGCAATCTCGCAGGCCTGGTCGTATCCGTCGGCTATCCGAATGGGGTGAATACCCTTGTCAATGAGATCCGAGGCTTGTTCCAACATGGCCGCTGCCAGCACCACAACACCGGTTGTACCATCACCGATTTCATCGTCCTGAGACTTCGAAAGTTCGACCAGCAACTTCGCAACGTTGTTTGTAATCTCCATCTACCAGAATCCATAGTATCAGTTTCTTGTGTCGTAATTGAGTTTCTCGAAGAAAAGGAAATTCGGGGTCGGACCTGTCCGAGAATGGTAGCACCATCGTTGGTGACGGTGATATCGCCGTCGGCGGAGATCAAAATCTTATCGAGACCACGGGGACCCTAGCAAGAAGAGTCAGATGTCATCTCATCCATCGCCTGTGGAGTGCCATACCAAAGAAGACTTGACAATGCTGGCCACCGTCTTAGCAGCAACAATGTGTGACTTAACGGCCTCGGTGCCATGTTGTCTCTTCTTCTTTCCCTGACTGTAAGATAGAAACAATTGTCAGCCCCCCAAACTTCAAAGATTCAACTTTCAATTATATTTGAAACGAAAGGACAAGGCGTAGCGGAGAACGTACTCCCGCACGACGATAAAAGGACGTCCCTGCTCGTCCTTCAGGACCGAAGCTACCCCTGAGTGTTAGCGATCGGATCCGAGTTGCAACAAGGCAATCAAAGACTAATCACCTTGAGACATATCAAGCTCTGTTAAAGATCAAAACCCAATAGTTAGCCACAGTACATTTCAAGAATGAGGGGTATGGGGGTGCGGCCTTACGCATTGCCATGTTGACGGTGGGCTGCCACCTGGCAGGATATAACAATTCTAAAAATGAGCGCCGAGAAGGGAATCAAAGGTCAATCAGGAGCGATCAACAAGACAAAGCACACAGAGAACTTGTAAGTTGAGCCTTGAGGGGGAGCTTCCCGAAATGCACTTTTGACAAATGAAATTCTGATTGCCCAAAGCGGTCTAGCGTCTCTTGTCCGCCTTCAACGCGTTTCTGCTTCCTAACTACTAATCCGATTGCTCTAGATGCGACAGCTCTATTCAGTGTTTACGACTGCAATTGAAGGGGAAATCCTCTAATCGCCAATCTGTTTTCCAAGCTTTCCCAGCTCATCTCACCGCTTACTCGCAACATGCCTCGTGAGTGACCTTCCCAATGTTGATCTGTCGCGCGCGCAATGTTTAGATCTCAGCTGATTTGTTGCGCTCATCCAGCTGCACTTGAGGCTATGTCCGATGAAGAGTCAGGGGACATTCCATACAGAGATGCGCCGGAAAAAAACGGCACAGACGACCAAGAAGCCGAGCAAGAGGAGGATGAAGATGAAGAGGACGATGAGGATGAGGGAGTGTGAGTTGCGCATCCCGGTCACATAGCGGGCAAATCTTTCTGACGGAATGCAGCTATGTTGTTGAGAAGATCGTCGAGCATGCTTGGCTCGATGACGTATGTTAAGAACAATAGGCCATGCTGAGCTTCTAGAGCTAACCAGGCTGCAGGGAACTCTTAAGCTCCTCGTAAAGTGGCAAGGGTATGAGGATGATAACGACCGCACATGGGAAGAAGAGGACGGCCTCATGTATGTCTATGGACTCGCCATTCGATCGCTGCTCTGCGCATTTATTGACAAACAACATAGGGACGGAGCCCGTGACATTGTCACGACATATTACAAGAAGATTGGCGGACGACCACAAAAGCCTGAAGAAAAACCTACGCCAGGCAAGCCTGGTCGTAAGCGCAAATCCATTGGCAATACGAAGACAGCTGCTGCCAAAGCAAGCCCCAAGGCAACCGGAGCGAAGAGACAGCGCCGACAGACGACGGAGGACAAGCAGGTGAAGCAGGAGAAGGAGGAACCGTCATCAACAAAAGAAGAAGCGGTCGGATGGCTACCAAAATCAAAGAATTGGGACAAGGATGTGAAAGAAGTGCAAACAATTACCAAGGAAGATGAAGACAATGGCATGATGGCCTGCATCGAGTTCAACAATGGACACACAACGAAATTGTCTCTCCCAGCCTGCTACCAGAAGTGTCCTATGAAGGTATGCCACCCACGTATCCCGATATCAGACAGCAGGAATACTAATATTAGTTCAATTAGATGCTTGCTTTCTACGAAAAGCACCTGTAAGCTAAGCTCCCCCAGTCGGGCATTGAAACGCGATGCTAACCATTCTGATAGTGTGTTTAAGGAGCCAGAAGCTTGAAATATTGTATAGCTTCTGTGAAGACACATATCACCAAGTTTCAAGCGCCACACGTACGTGATATTTCTAGGCCATTTCTTTGATCTCGGATGTGAACTAGCGAGTAGCCACCGCTACAACGCTTACCGACTACTTCAATCGACGCATCATGACTCCTTAAGCCTCTGCTTTTTCCTTTTTCTTTCTTTTTGATTTGAGCTCCAATTTCCTCTTTGCGTTTCGGGAAGGTCAATAACGGTGTCTTCGGAGAGTATTTCATTTCAAGCAACACGCTAATGTTCATGTACTTTACAATCGAATTCGTCCATTGTAACGGTATTTCGTGATATTTCATCCCAGCTCCCGTGGGTATCAGTCGATAAGCTCTGCCTGTCGGGCCATGCTGAGATACTCCCATCTGTCCTTATACGCTTCTTCTCCATGCTTCGCCAACGCTCGCTGCACTCGTGAATGTTCACTGGCCTGTAGACAACCGTCATCCTCTGCTGTCCAGACCCCCGGCATGTTTTCGGGAATACTCCTGCCAGCGGCAAGCTGTTCCAACACCTTGTCAGCCATCTCCGGCACCATACTAGTACATCGGAGAGCTTGAAGCACGTGATGTTCTTGGGCTCCTCGGGCCACTCTTTGGTCAATCCAAGTATCAATATCGGGATTTTCCGAAGCATCATCGTCATTGACCTCGGATGATGGACTAGATGGTAAGAACGGAAGTTCGAGGAAAATCGGGTCCACGGGGTCTTCGAAGACATCTTTTACTTGCGGTGGGGGCCTTGTTTGTACTTTATTGAATCGTCCTGATTGTGCAAAGGCATTGTCTCCCAGTGGTCGCGGCGGTGCTGGCGGGACTGGTTGCTCTGGTTGTTCTGGCAGGTCTGTTACGTCTGCCAGGGGTGGTAAGGCGTTACTGGCCACAGGGTGAGGGGTTTGTTCGGGAGGGTTTGGGACTGGGGAGAGATCTGAAAGCCCAAGACCAGTAAGCGGTCTTGTCTTTAAGAACGAGACACGAGGGGAGCTGCTTGTTGGAGGTGTTGCGGTGGGGGGTGTTGCTGCGATATTCGGTGACTCCGTTCGGAGTCTCGGGCTTTCAAGCCGAGGACGGCGTGAGGAAGGGCCCGCAGTTGCAGAGGCCTCAATTGCTCTTCTTTTCATTGGTGAAATGTCAACCCGCCGTTGGCTCGGCGGCTCAGGAATTGGATCTCGTTTGCGTTTTGGAGTGTTTGATGTGCTGGTTGGTACTGGAAAAGATGGGACCATTTGAGGTCCTGTAGAGCTAGATTTCGGTATAGCAGCATTTGAAGGGTTTCGGGTGGACAAAGTCTTTGGGCGTTCTCGAGATGGTGCGGATTGTAGAATCTCAGCATATGACAATGGCGTGCCACCCCCAGGGCGGCCCTTTCCACGGAGGTGCTTTACGTATCTACTGCGCCAGGATTGCCATGGGTGTCCTGGAAACTGTGTGTCCAATGTTAGTATCGAGGCTTGTGTATGGGAGTGTCCTGTTTTCTTTGGGGGAAACGAGAAAGGTCGTAGTACCAGTTGACTTAAATCTTGGTAAAGAAGATTGCCCTGTACAGGCGCCCCTGGCTCTTGTTCAAAGTGCGCAATCCAATCGAACAACAACTGGTCTTCTTTCAATGTGAAGAATGATCTAGTGCTTTTTGTGGGAATGTTGGATGCGCCCATTGGACGTGGCTTAGATGGCCCGACCCGGTGTGCTTCGAGATCCTCGAGTTTTCCATTCTTGATAGAACGTTCCACATATTGATAGGAGAAGCTGGTACAGAGTTAGTACTTTATACAGTGATACAACCCAACGAAGCGCCATACGTGTCTTTAGGAAGGTCTTTTCTCGTGTGATCCACCAGTTTCACATCAGCATCCTTCTCCATCAGGACGACAGTACCACCATATTCCTAGAATGCCGTTAACCTCTGCTATTACAAGCAGTAGGATCCAGGCACAACACACCTTGATCAATTCTTTGAACCTTAGCCTCTGTGGGACGGTCATGGACAGCCAGAATCGAGCTCCCTGAAACAGATTCATTGTGATTTTCGCTGTGAGATCCGGAAATGCTGTCGAGATGAACACCTAATCACATCATAAATCCAGCTTCAAGGCTTTTATTTGAGCTTTCACCCTCTAAGCCTCACCAGCTTTGTTTGCGACCCTGGATCACGTGTTGATGTGTTACAAGGGGCCTTTTCACATCCAACCGTAGGTTATGTTGCCAGTTGTGCAATGTTGGGGTTAATCCTATGCTGTGCCTGGATTCGAGAATCTGAGATTCCTGCAGTCTCAATGGACGAGTTTCTAGATGTGGTGGTTGATTGACGCCGAGAATAAACCATGCGGTCACGTGTCAGGGACGAAACCGACGACTTACAATGAGGACGTACTGACCGATCATGAGTCAGGGAAGGTAGATATCACCAAAATACCGCTGGGGGATGCAGAGAGAATATTTTGTCCTTTGATATTGCTGAGAGACCTTGATCTTCACAATGGGGGCTCTCAGAACCGTTGGTTTGGTGATCCTGGCGATCTCGGCATTCACGTTTATCGCGCTATTCGGCAGGCTGCCAGCTTTCCGGTGAGAAGACGCCGAATTGACTACTGGGGAGGTCTTGTGCTGACAACCCTAGGAAAACCCCCGTTGCCTTCCTTCACCGGGTATTGTGGGTGCACTTTCCTAATGGAATTGCCGTTGTCGACAACTACTTGTTCGGCGGGAAGGTGGTGCGGTGCTGGAATCGATCTGGCAGCTATGTCTTGAAAGAGAATCACCCGCTCGTGCTTGTACGTCCTTGTTCATTTGTTTATACTCTGTTATGTACTAATTTTACATGTCAGATCTTCTTTATCGCCTTGTTGGCCATTGGAGAAGCCATGTTTGTCCCGGCCGCATGGCCTCAACTGTCAAGCTTCCATCAAGTGTGTGTTCCGACAGCTATCATACTGCCATATATCCTGCTCTACAAGTGTGTAGTAACAAAGTCATTCATCACACCCGAGAATCACGAACAAGAAATGAGGCGATACCCATACGACCGGGTCCTGTTTCACCCGGGCCATCGTTGTAGCACATGTGACTTCCTCAAGCCAGCTCGCAGCAAGCATTGCAGCTTCTGTCAAGCATGTGTCTCTCGGCATGATCACCATTGTGTCTGGTTGATGAATTGTGTCGGGGCCAACAACTGCGTATACTTCATCTCGCTCTTAGTCTCGCTTTCTGTCATGTTAATTTACGGCAGCTATCTGGGCCATTCGTTACTTTCAGACCTACTGAGGCAGCTGGTTCCGCCGAAGATGCAGGCGTCCATGCACGGCTGGACAGCCTGGATCAACACCTGGGGGGTTGTCATTGCTGCTTATCCCAGGCTTGGAACAGTATTTCTGTTGATGCTTATGACTGCGCCGCTGGCAATTTCGTTTATGACGTACCATATCTACCTTATCTGGGCCGGAGTGACGACTAACGAGAGCGCCAAATGGTCCGATTGGAAAGAAGATGTGGAAGATGGCTTTGTCTTCAAGACAAGACGAAGTCTCATCTTCAAGAATCCTCTCCCTATAGACCACGACCAACTGTGGCCTGTACAGACAGATCAAATTCTTGTCACCGATGAGAACCCTCCAACTGAGGGATGTTTATTGGCCTCCAACTCCAATTGCATTGATCGTCGCCCTGGAACAGACCTACCGCCCGACCCTCGATGGAAACGACTACACAGCATGAGAGACATTGACAATATCTACGATATGGGATTTTGGTATAACCTTCGGGACGTGGTGGGACTGTCTGTCCGTTGATCAAAAGATATATTGGGCACCTAAGCTTTTCGAATGTGGATCCTGGGGTTCAAATGGAAATTTCGTGGTCAGCTAGAACATGATTGAAACAAAGAATGGAATTGCTATTGAGTATATGCAAGAGATTGTGCCATTTCAAAACACGTACAGTGTGATCGCAGGCAACTGGGGCATGTTGTGTTGGGGTACATAGCAGGGCGGTGTAGATGGCGGTGGATTGAACGAGCTACGAAATTGGTGAACGAATGATCAGCAGCATTACTGCCGGCGGAAAATTTGTCTCTCCACACCTCCGAATCTTTGATTCTCACATCCCACTCTGATCTCCCCGCGCTGTTTATTGATCCGTGTTGCAGCTGGAATTTGCTTTGCAATATGGCGGACTCAAAGCCACTTTGTACGCCAGCTGAGCTCATGCTCAAGGTGATCCTTGCAGGCACCTTGAGCCACTATGAAGTTCGGGGCATGATCGACGACAAACGTCTGGAGCATATGCTTGCCGCTGGAAAGCAGATCCTGTACAAGACACATCAGGAAAGCGATGTTCGGTAAGGCAATATTATTGTTATCCACTCTGAAACTCAAACGCTAAAATATCGCGCTATGCTAGTCATAATCTTGGGATGTCACAAGATATTTGGCAAGGTCTCACGAACGTCCTCACAAAAGCGATCCCAGTCCTCGAGTCACAATCATTCGCATGGAAAAGCCCCGCAGCAAGCTACGAACATTCCTCCGCCAATTTGATCGCGTACAATTATTTCTCATTGGTCAAAGACATTGAGCGCCTCAATGATCTGTGTACGATCGCCCGCAACCTTCTCGCCACAACCAAGAAGGCACAGAACCTCGCGGCGGAAACAGGTTTCGATCAACGAATCCTAGCACTCATTGACACCTGCGTTCGAGTCACAGCGCGAGGTTTCGACGGCGAGCAAAATGCGCGAAATGAGGAGCGCTGGCAGAAAGTGGTCAACCTCTATAAGCGACTTTTGATTACGTGTCTCCAGTACCTCCACAACTTCATTATGCATAACGAGCACCGCAAGATGGTTCTTTGGTTGGATTTGTTTGGTTACCATTCGACCGCTGATACGAACATCATCAAGCCGAAGGAGCCCTTGGATGATGCTAGCTCACGAGAGGGAGTGGCGCCGATTGTACAAGTCGGAGAGCGCGTTATCAATCCCCCGATCCGCGCGCTTTACGATCAAACCGCGGAGGATCTACTTCTGGAGACCATTGCCAAATTCCCCCGGGAACCGGCAACCATCAAGGAAGAGGCCGCTATGCTTCTTCTGGCTAACATTAAAGATCACATGGAGAAGATTCTTGGGCGAGATCTCAGTGCCATTCAAGAAATGGGCAGAGACCCCGAACAGGTCCAGGATATTCGAGCCGCCTTGACTAAAATCCTTGGAGCCAAGGTCGACGGTTGGTCTGACCTTCAGGGTCGAGCTCGCGAGGTCCCGGCTGCGCTTCCGGAGGAGCAGTCAGAAGAGCATGAGGATCAGCAAGACGAAGCGGAAGATAGCCACGACGAACACGACCAGGAAGAGGAAGAGGAACACGAAGTAGCTAAGAAGAAGACTATTTTGACTATTGACCGCAGTCTCACGGCCGGCTTCCCTCGCCTTTGCTGGGCTGATTTGCCAGAGATCAACGAGTTTGGCGCCGTGGATGGACCCGTCACGGACGAAGATACAAGTATGCCGCGCTCAGCTCAATCTGCTGCCGAAACCCTGCAAGAGGCCAAGGACGAACTTATGGCTCGACTTCAGGAGCCCTCGCATATCGATGGTGACGAAGAGCACGACTATGATCACGGAGATGCACACACGGTTGGTGATGATGACTCGCGCAGCCTGGAGGCCATGGCCGACGGAAGCGTCGACGGAGATGGCGAGGATGATGTGGATGACGATGGGGTTGATGGAGACGGCGATGACGAGGAAGACGATGATGATGAATATCGTGGCCGTCCTGGTGATCAGCAGCGGGGTCTGTTGACAGATATTCCTCTGGTCCTTGGGCCGGCCGAAATCGAAGCTTTGCCTATGATCGTTCAAGCCGGTATTGTCGACAGCTTTGGTCTCAAGGGTGGCGAGCGAAATGGATCCAGGAACATGCAAGCCCTCCGTTGCCACATTTTGCTCACGCAGGAGACAGGACGCAATCTGCTACGGGAATTGTTGATTTTCATCGCGGCGTGGGATCTTCCTGATGACGAGCTTTACTTTAAGATGATGGTTCAAATTATGGAGGCCGTGCTCAAGAACGGCCTCATGTCCCATGCCTACTCGGACTTCGGTCAGCCAAAAGACATCATCTCTCCGGCACAGGCTGTAGTCATCAAAATTCTCACCCACATTTTCCGCGCCAAGTACTCCCCTGCCTCTGTGACGGGCTCAGCTCAACCCAACATCCCCCGCAGCCCCAGCTCGCTCAACCGAGTCGACATTCTCACTGTCCGATACATCTTCACCATTTTCCGAGGTAACATCATTCCTGAGACATGTGCTCTGATCTACCTCCAAGGTCAAATCCGCGCCGAGCGCGCTCTATCGGAAGATTTCCCGCTGAACCTGTGGGACATGGAACGGGTCTACGAAGGCGTATATCAGTTCCTAGAGTTCTTCGCCGTGTTGACTGAAAACAACGACTGGAAGAACCTCCTGGTCAAATGGGAGATTGTCTACGACCTAGTCACATTGATCAAGGAGTTGGAAGCGAGCATCCCCAAGGGCCAACTGAGCCAATTATCCTTCGGCTCTGTGCCCCCACCGCCGCCTCCCCGGACCGACGCAAACGACACATCCAGCACTGCTCCTGCTCCCCCAGCCCCTGTTGCAGTCGAGCGTCCCTACGATCCCACCGACGCAGACCCCATCGACACCGGCGCAGGCAGCGTCGATTCCCGCCCCGAGTCCCCGCCTATCACTGAGGATCCTTCAGAGTTCGAATGGCGTAATCTCAAGAAGCTGGTCGTGCTTGTCCTCTCCTCACTTGTCTGGAAGTGTCCCGAAGTGCAAGAGCAGATCCGTCGCTACGGCGGTGTTGAAGCGATCCTCTGCTGCACAGCTTTCGACGCTCACAATCCTTACATCAAGGAACATGCTGTTATGTGCCTGAAGTTCTTGCTCGAGGGTAATCGCGAGAACCAGCGTCTTGTGGAGGAACTCGAGGCTCGGGAAGTTGTCAACAACGACGGAGGTGTATTGGAGCGGAGTGGCTACGAAGCGATGATCAACCAAGCTGGCAAGTTGGCTATTCGGCCTAAGGCTCGAGCTGAGGAAATCTTATGAAATTTACGTGTGATGAATGCGGCACCAAATAGTCTACATAGAGTAGACAGACATTTCTGAATGACATTTGAGAATGATTCAACATATTCCTCCCGCTCTGGGATTTACTTCTAAGACCGACCTTAGTGTAGGGTTTGAGTCCCTAATGTCAACCGTTTGGAGGGATTACAAATGAACATTAGAAGTTTCAAATTCAAATTAAGCAAATCATTTATTTCTCTGACCAGCAGGGAGGTCACTAATTTCAATATTTGTCTACCAATCTAACTTGGCAGTTGTCTCTATCAGGTCTTTCTACCAGGACTACAGATGCTGAGTCGATTACTGCGCCCAGCGCTGATAATCCCTCTCTCTGCTATCATCCCGGCTATCATAATAAATACCTCCAAAATAAGCAAAAAATAACAGTCCCTATGATAGATATCTTCATGTCAAGCGATATCTACCATAGGCACAGGAAACCCCATCCCAGCATCATCAAAAGAGCCACCCTGCCCACTATCCCGCAAAGCAGGGTAATAATCCAAAGCTATATCCAAAACCCCTACCCACTCCAACCTATCAAGGTGAGCCGCCTCGAACGATATAGGAGTATAGGATAGGGTCCCAGAACAACCCACTCAGACCGAATAATCTCATGCGCTATCCCTACGCATAGGAGGCATCCAGCTATCCGGCCATTGTGTCTTGCGTCTGTTGTCGGGTGACAAGGGGGTTGAGTCTAGAAGATCTATTTCTTTTTTTGCTTTTACTTTTCAATCGATGAACCCAGAGAGCTGGAGCTCAGTCGCTATGTGATCTTCTATTTGCTCAACTCGCCATGTCAGCTCTAGGAGGTCCTTTTGGAAGTAAAGGCCCGACTCGAGATCGAGAGTGCGAGTACTACGCAGCTTCGGCCAAAGTTGCATAGCTGTGTACTCTGTCCACTCTTTGACAAGAACCATGATTATCAGGGTGGTTAGTCCTAGGAAGAGGAGGAAGAGGACTAGGGCGAAGGTTTCGATTGGGGGGATCATTGTGATTGGGGTGGATAATCACGGTGCAAGTACCTGAATATGTGTGGTGAAATGGGTTGAGAAGGGTGTATGAGAGTTGGAAGGTCAGGGAGTATGCGAGACCAGTGGGGAGCCAAATACTAAGTGGCGTATGTAAATCAGGGAGTCAGTGCCCGTGGTTTGATAGGTATAATGGAGGATACTGCTGTGAGGATCCTGAGAGGATGTGTGTGAAGGATAATTGGCGAGTGGTAGACGAGGTATTTATATTCGAGGCGCGGGAAAGCCCTCGACCAGTTTCATAATGAACCTGTATGCCTTTGTTCAACAAAAAGAAAAACAAACAAAGAGATCAATGAAACGCACAAAGGCCTTTGAGCCAGTCTGGACAGTTGGATATTTCGAAGGTGAACCAAACAACAAAGGGTTAGTCCTTCCAATCTGCGATCACCAAGAATGCATAGTAACCGAGAAGCTCGAGTCAGATAGCTCAAACATCTCTTGCTTCGGTGACTCATTCGAGCTACCTTCGTCTTCGACCTCTCATGCGTTGAACTAGGAACCCTACTGCGAATATTTACCCCAAAGCGGATGTTCAAAATGGACACAACGGTTATTCATTCATGCTCAGCAATGCAAAACTATAGTAACATGTCCAAAGGTAGATATTTTCCAAGTCCATGTAAATGCATAATCTCTTCTCCAATATGTTCAGCCATACATACCATCCCACTCCTCCTCTTCATCTTCCTCAACAAGCTTCTTCTTCGCCTCTGCCTTCTCTCTCAGCTGCTTTGCAAAGTCCACCCGGTCAAGCGGACATGTTCCGCGCAACCGCAACCACGGCCGCACACATTCCATATCGAAGCGGTGTGTCGGGTGACAGGGCAACTGAACGACGAGCGGGTATGGGTCCTCCACGAAGGGATTATTGCAGATAGGGCAGATTTCGGACGGTTTGAGGGATGCTTTGGGGACGCGCTCGAGCACTAAAGTTGGGTGTGGTTAGCAAAGTAAAATATAGAATTGAATCCCTGCGGGGTAGAAAGTAAACACAGCAAGCCAGGGCAAGTGATTTCTTACTGTCGCAGAATTCCTCATTGACGCCCTCCACCTCCCGCGGCGGTGTATCTGCCTGTGCGAGCAGCGACTGGATCATCGTGCTCAAGAGATCGCGGCCGGTATCTGAGCTGGCATTATCGGTGCCCTCCTGCGCGTCTGGGCGGGGTGCTGCATCGGTGTCGCGGCGCATCATCTCCAGCGCCTCGGCGAGGGAATAAAATGCGGCGCTCACATCTCCTGGGACGGGGACTGCATGGGGTCTGTGGTCGGGAGCTGGAGTGATCTCAGACAGGGTCGAGAAGAAGGTGGAGAGGTCGGGGCGACGGCGGCGCGGGGTTTGCGCCGTTGAGGGGTCGGTTGTGTTATGTTCGACTGAAGGGATGATGTTAGCTTTGGACTTTCTTGCTTTCCAACTGCGGATGAGTCAAGGACTCGTACTTTCGTAGGTCGACATGGTGGTGGGTGGGGGATTCGGGGTCAAGCTTTCGGAGCTGGTTTAAAGAGGAATCTGGGCGGGGAGAGCCCGCGTGTAGCTGGTCTGTGACACCTTGAGCTGTTTGCTTCGTAGCACCCGAAACAAAAGCTGCAAAAGGGAAATGCTCGGGAATGAATTGAGTGGAAAAGGTGTTTTCAGGGTCTCGAGAAGGCAACAGGTTGATAACGCGGCGCGGTTGTGATTGGTGCGTCATTATACAAGCTCAGCTATGAATTTGACCGTAATTGTGATGACGAGCTTCTATCGCGGAGATACTAGGAATGATACAATTTCTAAATACAAGGTCATTATAACAATGATGCAATTGTTGTCTGGCAACATTATATACCTGCAAATATGCGCGTCGAATGCAAATATATAGTACAAAGCTATAACGCTCAAACCCTCAGGAGTAGAACACATAGCTGTAGCTGGAAATACCACGGTGTGCCGTCAAGGGGACTGCGTAAACAAGATTCATTTCCATCTACCTAAAGATACACAAATTCCACCAAAGGGCCATCGACGAATGTATATGGAAGTATACGAGGTACCACCAGCAGATGACGCGATGAATCTCCATGCTTACCAACCATCTCCTCTCCATCAGCATGAACCTCATAGCTTCCCAGTATTTCATTCTGTTAATGAATTCAATGGCTACAATTCTAACCAACACTGTACCCTGGCACGAAGGCGAGGAGAGAGTTCATAATTTGCTCCGAGCCCCCCACGGCGATAACCCAACCGTCCCGTACCTGAGCCCTAGAGCAGGATACCTCGTACAAAAAGCCCCGCTGCTTGCTATAGGCACGTTAGACGCACAAGGCCGGCCATGGTCAACGATATGGGGCGGTACAGCCGGCTTTGCCGAGCCAGTTCCTGATACGTCGATGATCGGGCTCCGGACGCAAGTAGACAGCAAATACGACCCGGTTGTGCAGGCCTTGTTGGCTGCCAACCATAGCACTGATGACTGCCCAGGAAAAATGGTCTCAGGTCTCGCGATTAATCTGGAGAATCGCCAGCGAGTGAAGCTGTATGGCACAATGGTGGCGGGCTCCCTGTCGGACGGAGCTGCAGGACAGGCGCAATTGGTTGTTCACATTGAAGAGAGCCTGGGGAACTGTCCTAAATATATGAACAAGAAGCATATTGTGGCTGCACGGCCCGAGCCTAAGTTGAAGTCTGACTCGCCGCAATTGAGTCTTGCTGCAGTTGAGCTGCTCTCTCGTGCGGATACCATGTTTGTATCTTCGTCTCATCGGGCCATGACGATGGATACGAATACTCGAGGTGGGCCGCCGGGGTTCATACGTATTGAATCCAATGATGCCAGCGGAGCTGTCATTGTCTACCCCGAGTATTCGGGGAATAGACTCTATCAAACACTGGGGAATCTAGCAATCACCCCGTTGGCCGGTTTCGTGGTTCCAGATTTCGACAGTGGCAATGTCCTCCACTTCACTGGCTCCACGGAGACATTAGTTGGAAAAGATGCAGCTGCCCTGTTACCAAGGTCGAACCTCGCCGTACGAGTTACCATCGCCGCTGCAATCTTCGTTGAGAAAGGCCTAAGTTTTCGCGGCGAGGCCGGAGACCCCTCTCCATACAATCCTACCGTACGATATCTCACCACTGAGAGACAGATACCAGGAGCCCAGGATACGGATTCAGAGATGATGGCAACGCTAATCAAAAAGGAAATCATCGCGCCATCCATTCAACGGTATCGATTCCGCATTTCCAGCCGCAAGCCAACTCCATGGACTGCCGGACAGTATGCAACGCTATCATTTGAAGACGAGCTCGACATGGGTTATAGCCATATGCGAGAGGACGATCCGACCAGCTTGAATGACGATTACGTGCGAACCTTCACCGTATCTTCATACCCCGGTCGCGATATGCCCGACAACCAATTCGAGATTATGGTCCGACAGCATGGCCCTGTAACCAAATATCTCTCTCAAGTCCACGAGCGGGCTGGGCTAGAAGTGCCACTCAAGGGATTTGGTGGAAGCTTCCATATATGCACCGAATCCATCACCCCCTTCGTGGCGGGCGGTATTGGCATCACGCCTCTGCTCGCACAACTTCCAAACTTGGATCTTTCCAAGCTGCGACTCTTTTGGTCAATTGCCATGAATGATTTAGGACTGGCCCATGACACTTTTCAACGATGGCCTCAGTTGCCCCTGTCAACGACTTTATTTATCACCCGCGATGTGGAGCTCGATGGAGCCGATCGGCGGATGTGGGACGACCTCCAGGCGTCTGGGGTGCAAATGATACGTCGACGGATGCAAGCCGAGGACTTAGATCTTGCGCTAGCAGATGTGTGGTATCTCTGTGCCGGCGAGGCATTGAAGCGGATGGTTCTGAATTGGCTCGTGGGGAAAACGGTGATCTATGAGGATTTCAACTATTAAAGATGTCATTGAATGAGACGGAGAATTGATTCTGGCTCCTTGAAACAGTGCAAATCAGAATAGATTGAAACTGCACGACCCGCAGATAAAAATAGCGTAGTGACGCACGCCCCGAACGTGTCAAGTGGAGGGCCGATCCCCAGGTGTTTACCTTTCGTACGGGCGCTGGGATTTCCTTCTTCCTCAACATCCTCGCATCTATACACCTAGTGTATACCCCGGTGTAGCCATGCGATCAGCCTCCGTCAAGCCCTCGGCATACCCGCCGGTGCCATTCCACATCATCCGCTTCCTCATCTTCCTCTCCTCGATCATCGTAGGCGTGATTTTGGCTGTGTTTACCTACCATCTCCATGCCGACGGCTACAAACTCCCATATTCATTCCTGGTGGTAAGTCAAAGACAGACCAAATATCAAAATATCAAAATATCAAAATACCAAAATACTGACTTATTGTTATAGCTCTTCGTCACATCAGGCCTCTCAATCCTCAACATCCTCCTAACCTCCATAATCCACTGCAGCTGCAGGCTCTCCACAAAACTCTCCATCTCCCTCAACATCCTCCTCACAATCCTCTGGGCCCTCTCCCTAGCCCTCATGAGCTGGAGCCTAGCCCACACCATCACAACCTCCTGCACAGAACAATACTGGGGCACTTCAACCGGGATAACCGTCTGCCGCGCCTACAAGGCCCTCTTCGCATTCAACGTCCTCGGCCTATTCAGCTTCATCGCCGCCGTATGGCTGGACGTCATCGTGCGCCGGCGCCAGACCCGTCTAGGCACTTACGATGCCATGGGCTCGCAGCCGGGATTGGACGACTCGGGCGCGTTCGATGTCAAGATGGATGATCGCCATAGCGAGTCGGCGCCCGCTCTGCACGATTATGAGAATGTGCCCGCGATGCCGGGGGCGTATGCGCATCAGCCGGACTATGGGCGCAATTTGGAACATGCGCATGCGGGGGATGCGCAGAATTATTATGATTCTGCGCCTGGGATGAGTCACCGTGGTGCGCCGCGGGTGCGGTTTAGTGCGTATGATCAGGATGGGTATCAGAGGGGGAATACGGGGTATGATCCTGCTATGTATCGCTGAGGGGGTTTATGGATGTCTTCTGTCTTCTGTGTTTTGGTGTTGCTTCGATATCAGGCGAGGTTTTAGGATCATTATGGGAACTTTGCATCTCATGATTTGATATTCGGGTGTTTTGGGTTGACACGGAATCTGCATGACGGCGTTCTCGGGGATTACTGGGATGTGTGATAGAAACAAAAGTCGATATGGCATGGGACAGAATGTAATGTGAGAAATTCAACTCGTTCATTTTTGGGGTTCATTTCATGTAGATTAAAGCAAAAAAGATCCTTAGATCGGCTGCGCTCACGAAACAAATAATCATCCAACCATCAGATAAGATGAGATGATACAAAACCGACTATAAAGCCGCATCGACGCGAAGATTCAGGTATTTCAAAAAGACCAAAGACCAAAAGCAGTTTACATAATGACCTCGTTAGACACGTCCTACAGAAAATGTTAGTCAATGACCATAGCTCAAATTTTGAAGAGTAACATACCCGCTTGAGCTCCTTGTACGGTAGACACACGCAGTTTTGTACGCGGACCTCATCGCCGACACCACACTCCTTGCCAAGAATGGTGATGCTCTGCACCTTGATACCCTGCTTGACAATGCTGGTGGAGTGGCTGCCCACGGGAATAGGGGTGCCCTCCACACGAGCCCAGGCACCGACACGACTGCTCCAGCCGATGATCGAGTGCATGACGCAGGCATCGTGGCGGATCTCGGAGTCCTCGAGAACGATGGAATCCTTCACACGGGCACCGGCGCCGACGACAACACGTGGGCCGATCGAGACGTTGGGGCCGAGCTTGGCGGTGGGGTCGACGGAGGCAGTAGGGTGAATATAGACCGGGGGCACAATGGTGGCAGAGGGAGGAGTGAGTTCGGCGGATTCGGCCTGGAATGCCTTTTGGAGGTAGAGGGCATTGGCGGGCACAGCAGAGCCAGCGGTCT
Organism: Penicillium crystallinum; assembly: GCA_027569675.1. Lineage (NCBI taxonomy): Eukaryota > Fungi > Ascomycota > Eurotiomycetes > Eurotiales > Aspergillaceae > Penicillium > Penicillium crystallinum. The sequence goes on from JAPDKR010000057.1 coordinate 124,367, forward strand.
TGATCTGGCGCCAGAAGTCCTTGGTCTCGTGGACAAAGAAGCGGTTGCTGTCGGCCAGATCGGAGAGGATATCCTGCTCAAGGCGCAGGACCTCGGTCTTCTCCGCGTCCTCATCGTCACCGGTAGCGACGAAAGCGGACTCCAGGTTCTCAGAGGAGGGATACGAGAGGAGGCGGGGTCGGGTGGTGCGACGCTTGATAGCGCTGCGGATGGCGGGGAAGATGCACTCGGTAGCGAAGAGGTAGACGCCGCAGTTGATCAGGTTGGAGATGTGCGATTCGGGCTTCTCGACGTAGTGGAGCACACGCTTGGTGTGCGAGTCGGACACGATGCATCCGAAGTTCGTCGCGGAGTCATTCGACACCCGGGTACCCAAGATCACGGCCTCGGCATCCTTCTCATCAAACAGGCGCATCATCTCACCCAGCGGGAAAGAACAGCAGACATCGGCGTTCAGCACAAGCAGGCGCTCGGGCTTGCCCTTCAGGATCGCATCACGGAAGTGGTACAGTCCACCAGCGGTGCCCAACGCTGTGTACTCCCGCAAGTAGACGATGCGGAGCTGGGGGTATTCCTTCGAGGCATCCTTGATGAAGTCCCGGAACACAGACTCATCGTAGTATCCGACCAAAATCACTTCGCGAACATCGGGGACCTTCGCCACCGCCTTGAGACAGTGGTGGATGATGGGGTGACCAGCGACTTCGAATAGGGGCTATCGGAGGAATTGCGGTGTCAATTTCGATCCAGTGCAGATCCTCGGGAAAGATCTCAATGCATACCTTGGGCACATCGAGCGACAATGGGCGGAACCGAGTGCCTCTTGAGGGACCACCGACCTGTGGACAAGGTGTCAGTAATTGGGGTTATGATGATTTCCCCTCACTCACCAAGATCACAGCCTTGGTGGAAGCTTGGAGAGGTTCCCGCATTGGTACGTGAAGCATGATGATCAATATGCAAGGAGATGCGAATTCTAAGATCCTTACAGGAAAGAAAGACGGAGCTCCCCAAAAAGCGCCAAGCCAACGCTTTCGGTGGGGGGAGCCTCACCTGACAACATTTTACTCTTTTCGGCCTCGCACCTCTCGATGCGTCGAATGTTGAGGTTTTGATTTGACTGAGATTGATGCTGACTCATTTTCATGAATAGATCTATGGTCTTCGATAATGTTGGTAACCGTGAGGCCCTCATCTCTACACGTAGTTTGTTTGCTCTGTCATGCCCTTCTACATTCAATAGTTCATCTGACTCATTTATTTCCTTTGGCAGTGGTAGCTATCCTCTGAGGTCAATCTGTACACCTTTCTCTCTCTGTTGTTTTCTCCAGTTGTTTTCTCCGTCTTCAAACAATTCCCCATATCCCAAAGGTTCGTCCATGTTCAAAGACCAGGTGTAGCACACAAACGGTGTTGAGAATCTACTTCAAAAGCCACACGATTGGCACAGTCATTGAAGCCCACAGCCCTATGCTGCTCATAGAAGTCATAGAGACCTTGAGTGATCAAAAGCAATTCACCAATCGACCTTCAAATCCATCATGTCGGTCCGGTCTCCGTATCCCGCACAGAGCCCAGCCACTCCTGGGCTTTGGAGAACTTCTCACGTTCTTTAACCAGCAGGGCACGGCGCTGTTGACGCTCAGGATCTTCTGTCATAAGATTTAGACAGCGAGCACGGCCTAAATCATTCTTTAGCAAGGTCGTTGAATGTCATACCCGACAGAAAATACTGACCATTGTCACCGAAGATCTCCAAATCATCACGAATTGTATTAACCAGATTAGTTCTACAGACGCGGAACAACTTCATGTGAGTAGATTGACATAAGACATCCAAGAAGCGAGACGATGAGATATCATAATATGCCAGCGAGCTCTATAAATCAAGTTAGTAGATATCCAGAAATCTCTATTTGGAAACTTACAGCCATCATCTCGATCTCTTGAGAGTACCTATCGGGGCCAAGCTCTTCTGGTTGAACTCTCCGTATCTTCTCGCCGATCCCCTCATCGTTCATGTCATGCCCGCGGATTCGAAGGAAGCACGAAGCTCGCGCATAGAAGCGACGGTCCCTTAGGGCCTTCATAGCCTGCTCCATTAAAGTTTGGTGTTGACCCTGGGCCATGGTGAATGGAGCCTCATGCTCAGACTTGTAGTAATCTCGCGCCATTTCCAGGTGACTCTCACGGACAACGAGCATGAACTGTTTCAAAATTTTGTTCAACTCTTGATACAGGCATGTTTGATGGTACTGCGAAAACTCCTCGTTCAGAGCCTCAAGAAGCATGCTGTGTACCAGGGTATGTGTAGCCTTGAGAAAGGCCTCCAGAAGCTTCCCCCAGTGAGCGACTATCCTTTTATTCAGGTTCTCAATAGCCCTGGGGTCAAGCTGGTTAGGGACCCCAACCGTGTTTGATCGAATCTTGAGCTCGGTTAGCTGCTGGAGGGAGACCTTAGCAGCTTTTGACCCTTGGAAATGAGAGGTGGCGTAGGGGTTTCTTTTAGGAGTTGAATGCTCTGATACAGGAGCAGCTGCCATTTTTCTCTTCTTAGGCGTGGAGATACTGAAGCCAATCATTTCGCAATCGGAGTCAACCACTTCGGCAAGGTCCTCGTTGTCCTTTTGAGCAGTAACATCGAGGACAGGGCGAGTCTTCGCTAGTGCCGTCTGGAGGTCTATAACAATTCGATTTCACTGCTCCTGCAGTGGCTTAGTAGACCCCTGATCAATGCTGAAATTGCCTTCAAACAGTTCGTGGATCTTTCTCTCCAAGTCCGCAGTCTTGCCCCAGAGAATTCGCTGTACATCCTCAGTAGGGGGGTTTGGCAATGTCTTAAGCTCATCGTCAATTGCCTTCGACTTCTCATCAATTTGAGAGATTATGTGGGGCAAGGAGCCAATGATCTGACGCATAAGGAGGTCAGACAGCGCTGACTGAAGTTTCCTGGTTCCAAGGCGCTCTTTGAATGCAGCCAGATCAACCTTCCACATCTTCGTCTCGAAGAAGATCTCCTCTTCCCTTCTGGCCTGCGCGTGGCTAACAATCGGGTCAGGATTATTGCGAATGACATAGTACCCATGACCGAGCTTGAACTTGGCCCCCTCCAGGATCTCAAGCCATTGATCAAAGGCTTCAGCAGAGTCTCGGCGGTCTGGTTTGGTCAATACACCAAGAGTTCGCTCTTTTGCGCCTTTGATATTGCGAACAAGTCGAGCTGCACTGGAGTTTGTAGCATCGTCAGTCATGGGCAGTGTCAAGAGCACAATGCAGTGTTCTTGAGCGACATAGTCCTTGACGAGATCCTCTACCAACGTGACAAGGTATCCCTCATTATCCTGTTCAGCTTGGCTAATCACCCCGGGAAGATCGTAGAAAGAAAGGTTTGGGAGACCAGGACCCGAAATGTCTAAACGCACTGCGTTTGGGGAGAACTTCACTTGCACCTTTGGGGACAGTTCGGCGATTTTCTCAGGAACAAAGTCTTGTGAATCCACACTAGGGTTGAGAATGGCAAGCTGAGCACACCATATCGCTTTTTTTATTTCCATCTTGTTGGTCAGGGTAGCGAAGTATTCATCATCCTGACCACCAAATGTATTCCATGGCCCGAGGGAATGCTGCTTTGAAGGGTTAAGATTCTTGGGATCGAATATGTAACGACGCGAGAGGTGAATGACACATCTCCAAGGTTCATCACTCTCAGTGAGGTTGATTTCGAGCGGGCAGCGAGTACAGGTTCCTTCAGATCTTGGGACCTTGATTTCAGAGATGCCCTCGATAAGAGAGCTTTTTCCGGTGCTCTGGTCACCGACGACACAGATCTTGGGAAGCATGATCTTGCTGTCTTCAATTCCCAAGTGACTAAGATCTTGGATCTTTTTGACCAGACTTTTCATCGACAGAGTAAGATGATCAAGCGCCTCATCATGCATCGGTTGGCCACCATCCACGGGGGACTGGCCAAGGAGTACGGGCATTGGAACGGTCAATTTACCTAGTCGAGCAAAGAGAGTTAGCAGAAAAAGCTATGTTGACAGGAGGGCATTGACTCACGCGCTGGCGAACCGGTGGGTTCTGGCTTTGGAACACGAGAATACATTTTGCTGGATGTCATATGGACTCTCTTCAAGCAAGGAATGATATCTCGGTGATGAGTGGAAGATGAATGGTGACAAATGGATGAAGAGGATGAGGCGTAGACAGATGGACAGAAGATGGTGGTGATGGAGAGTGGGAGAGAAGCAGAAGCAAAAGAATCAAAGTAAAACAGACGAGATGTGCTCAGGACGCAATTCCATGAAAGTAAAGACTGGAAGCAGTTGACACCAAGCAACAATGATATTACATCAAAAGGATGTTGACCACAGTCTCAGTTTTGGAATCTCTCGCCAGTTGAAAATATTGAGAGATTTGATGAGACAATGTTGACCAGTGATTCTAGCCATCTATCACTGATACCACAGCACGACCGATGGAAGATTTAGGTGTTTGGTGGACAATGTGGCATTCCCAAGCCCGAGAACAAAATTCAGTTAGAAGCCCAATTTGTTTCATATGTCATATAAGGGCAAATAGGTTGGCAGGCTAGACAAGCAAACTATTGCCACTTAGATTCGGAAGGGCTGTCTTTACATGGTGTAAATGTATACCAAGGGATGAAATAACACTCGCCAATGGCAGTGGCATACTTCATTTCCAAGTAATCTGAGCTCTGGCAGCGAAAGGCTGATTGAGTATAAGTCCCAACTTTATACTGTCCAAGTAGCACGAAAAGCAGTGGAAGAATTGAGTGTAAAATGGTCAATAAGATAGCAATTCACAGAGTGACAGTAGTTTGGCTCGAAAGTTCCCAACGGTCTCGCGCGAGCCCTTATAAACAGAGGAATACCCAAGCTCCATGGGAAGTCGAGATCCATTCATAAACCAAGCCAGTGGGCTAAATTCGTCAATAGATCTCGTCCTGATCCCAGCAGATTACAGAATTCAGCCTCACAGGCTTACCTTGCAATCGAACACCCTATACCTAGGACAGCGACAATGATATAGAGACCAAAAGCAACAACCTGAAGCAACCACCGCAGCGCTGAATATGAACCGTGATAGATATCAAGGCATAGGATAAAGCTGAGCAGAAAATAAATCACACTTGTAGCTTGCAGGATGTTTCTGAGCCAAAATAAAGTCTTTGGCACAGCTGTTTCAAAGAGTAGGGAGAAGAGTACTACGCCATACAAGCCCGAGAACGGGAGTATGATCGATTGCCCTAGGCGCAAAACCGCGATAAATGGGGTGGAGCCAGTCGAGAAAATGACACAAATAAAGGCCAGGCTGATTAGAAATCCATAGGAAAACACTGCTCGAAATGTACTTGGACGGGATTCCCAGTTCTTGTCAGGATCATCGATACCAGCATAGCAGCTATCTTCTGATATAGAGCTCTGGTAAAGTGGAGGCTCTGATTCATCGTGTTCAGTTTGGCTTGACCGGGGGCAGGAGATCGACTCTCGTTCATCTATGTGGTAGTAGTATTAATGAGAAATTTTACGGCAGCTTCGGATAATGGTGCACAGTGTGCACTTAATGTGCGCTTACCGGAGTGAAAATGCTCGATGATGGAAAGAAGCGGTGCAGCCAATAGGACAATGGACATGACTTGTCCAAAAGACCAATCACCGTCACCTGGCTCATTCTCTTCATGATCTTTTAGTGTGTATTCTCTCACAAATTGCACATACCATGCCACATTCCACGTGCCCCATGCAAATGCGGCATACAGCCAAATTACCTAGCTCCAGTCAGCAATTGGAATTTATGACAATATGAGATGCGCGCTCTAGATGGGCAACTGACTTCAAAGAGTAGTGAGTTCCAGACATCAAGCAGAAAGCGTGCGCATAGAAAAGCCGCTAGGAGAGGGCGATAGCATAGCAGCTGAACACCTTTTCTTTTGCCATTTTTGCGGCAGCTCTTGAAGATGAACTTCAGGAAAGTTCGCGATCGAAGGCTAAGCCATGATCTAGCTCCACCAACCATCTTGACTGAGAAAAATGAATTCATTTTAATGACTTGGGAGGTAAACCCGAAAATAATCAGCAGAATCGAAACCAACACTGACCAAGAGTTGAGATCTGTATCTTGCATTTTGGGGGCGGAACCAAAATGGCAGATTGCAGGAGTATCATAGATTGCAGGAGTATCATAAAGGTAGACAGTGTCGAAGCTGAGCTGGTAGAAAAGACCGACAACCACAAACACTGCCAAGGCACCCATAGCAATCAAGCGCCACAACCGTTCCAACGAACGAGTAAAAAGATGCCTGCGTAGCAATGTCACGCCGGCCAAATGCGTGAAGCAGGACAGCCACGCTAGACTTAGGATGAATTCCCAGTATAGGATAGGCAGACCACACGGCAGCTGTGAAAACCCACTGATGAGAATCGAGAAGCCTGTTACAAGCTGAAGGTCGCACATTGCCAGAATACACTTGCTTTGATGTGAGCCATGTAAACATTCCAAAGAGACACGATGGCAACTAACCTTGATAAAGGTCTTTCCAAGGTTGGGACTTTGTTGAGACTTTACCCAGCTAGGCTTGATCCATATGAGAAGACGCTTTGGCCATTGTCGGACCCATCCGAGGTATAATTCATCCACTGGATTGAAATGAATTGGGTCTTGAGATTGTTCATGGACGAAGTGATAGTATATGAAAGTGATGATGAGTGCAATGCCAGCACTGGCAACATAGTTGATGACCACCTTCATTCGTTAGACTGTGTAAGACCATGAGTAGCTGGAGGACCTACTCCAATTCCACTAATGTCACTATCGTAAGAGAAATCTGCATTTCCGGGACTTGAACAATCATAGCTGCAGGATGAACGCATGACGATGGGGATTCACTTTGATGATCCTATATCTCGATCACTGGCCGCTATGTATGGAGTATTAGGTTGTTTAATTTAAAGCCCGAGCCTTTGGGAGATGACCTCAGGGGGCCCCAAGTTGGGGAACCTATGTAGAATAGTACTCCGTACATTGTAGCGTGATTGGCGTTATAATTAGAATAAACATGCTAGCACCGCCCCCTGATGGCCCCCTTGGCACTCCATAAAGATGGCCGCGATCGCTGGCTAAAGAGTTGACAGCTAATGACAAATGTACCCTGAGCTGAATAAGGCAAGATCGTCTCGATAGGATAGTCAAGGCGCACCGTATTGAGAATATCTCCAATGTGGACAACGCGGGCTAGCATTACGAGTTATGTCCCCTCAATTCATAAAACCACCAATAGAACCTGAATGTGAGCTCCCTGCGAACATAGCTCGGGACAAGAGGCTTCTACCGTCGAGACGCAGAAGTACATACATTTGCATAGTGATAGCATAGTGCTTGCTTAATATGGTAACTAGAGGGGGTTTGTGGACATGAAACAACTGATATGGCCTAACAGCTAAGCTAGATCTTGCAGATCCATCTTGTATTTCACTGTCCAGGAACCTTGCGAGCTGTCTATATGTATGTAGACTACCTACATATAGGTAGGATGAAGGACTCGCACTGGTTTGATGGTTTTGTTTCGGTTTGTTTCGGTTTGTTTGTCCCTTCGAACTTGATCCGTTTATCTTATTACGCATTCTAGATGTGAAAGTGTTCATATCATCCTCATTTCCATGCTTCCGAGCTTGGTTTTCACTATATAATGGCCCGAATTCCCCAGGATCTATAGATCTGAGTCACTGCCTTTGGCATGGCGGGGTAAAGACCCACTGGCTTGCCCTAAGCCCTACCTCTCGATTGGGTATGTTTAGTTGTGACAGTTAGGCAGTATTTGAGTAAATATATATCAGACTTGATTAATGTGATACTGGAGATATCTATGCGATTGTACAATAAGTAGAGGTAGCTACTCGAAAATGACTCATGAAGCTTGGAATGGGGAGAGCAATGGCCCAATCAGAGAGAATGCCGATCCCGCCCAAAATTTCGAATGTCCCTCTTCATCCCACCATCCCACTTTTGTTCTCCGTAACCAAACATCATGGCGGATTCCAACCCTGTTAAGGAGGCCGAGGTCTCTATGGCCAACCTTCTACTCGACGAAGTCACCGGCGAGAAGGTGTCCAAGACCGAATTGAAGAGACGCCAGAAGCAGCGTGAGAAGGATGCCAAGAAGAAGGAGAAGGAGGCTGCCGCTCCCCCCAAGCCCAAGGCCGAAAAGAAGAAGTCTGCTGAGGAAGAGGAGGCCAACCTCACTCCCAACGTGAGTGGAACTATCTCCCAAAGAACAAATCCACGGGCAATGTCTACGAACAACCGCCCGGGTACGTTCTGCGCATGGTGGGGCAACGAAAACTAATCAAGACATTTTAGCAATACTTTGAGATCCGTAGCAAGAAAATCAACAAGTTGCGTGAAACTAAGCAGCCGGATCCTTACCCTCACAAGTTCAAGGTCGATACCGACCTCCGCAACTTCCTCAAGGACCATGCAGGTCTCCAGAAGGGCGAGCAGAAGCCCGATGTTCCCGTTCGCATTGCCGGCCGTATCTACACCAAGCGTACCTCCGGTAACAAGCTGAACTTCTACGATATCCGTGCGGAGGGTGTCAAGGTCCAGGTTGTTTGCCAGGCACAATTCTCGGTCGGCAAGCCTTTCGAGGAGCAGCACGAGCTTCTCCGTAGAGGTGATATCGTCGGTGTTGTTGGATTCCCTGGTCGAACCAGCCCCAAGAACCGTGATGATGGTGAACTTTCCATCTTCGCCACCGAGGTTGTCCTGCTGTCGCCTTGCTTGCACGCTATTCCCTCCGAGCACTACGGTTTCCAGGATAAGGAGCAGCGTTTCCGTCAGCGCTACTTGGACCTTATCATGAACGATAAGTCCCGTAATATCTTGCGCACACGTTCTAAGATTGTCAGCTACGTTCGTCAGTTCCTTGACAACCGTGATTTCACTGAAGTCGAGACTCCCATGATGAATGCCATTGCCGGTGGTGCTACTGCTAAGCCCTTCATTACCCACCACAATGACCTTGATATGGACATGTTCCTGCGTGTCGCCCCCGAGCTCTACCTGAAGATGCTGATTGTCGGTGGTATGGAAAGAGGTATGTTCACGCCCTAGTCTGCCGTTTTTGCGCGCATTTTATTTCCTGTTCTTCCTGCTAACATGACTCACAGTGGTACGTACACGTAACTTGGATGTTCAAAAACTGAATCCGCCCTGCTAACCTTTTGGCTTTGAAGTACGAAATCGGCAGACTGTTCCGAAATGAGGGAATTGACCTCACCCACAACCCTGAGTTCACTACTTGCGAGTTCTACCAGGCTTACGCAGATGTGTACGATCTCATGGATATGACTGAGGAGCTTGTTTCCAGCCTGGTCAAGCATGTGACTGGCGGGTACGAGACTACATTCCACACTCAATCTGGTGAGACCTACAACGTGAACTGGAAGGCGCCCTGGCGGCGAGTGGAGATGATGCCTGCTTTGGAGGAGGCCTGTGGGGAGAAGTTCCCTCCTGGTGAACAACTCCACACCCAGGAGACTAACGAGTTCCTCAAGCGCATGCTGAAGAAGATGAACGTGGAATGCTCACCTCCTCAGACCAATGCCCGCATGCTTGACAAGCTGGTCGGTGAATTCATTGAAAACACTTGCATCAACCCCACTTTCATTACTGGACACCCCCAGATGATGTCTCCACTGGCCAAGTATCACCGCGAGAACTCCGGTCTTTGTGAGCGGTTCGAGGCCTTTGTTTGGTATGCACTCCGTCACGTTTTACAAAACACAGCACCAACTAACCCATCAATAGCACCAAGGAGATTATCAATGCTTACACAGAGTTGAACGATCCCTTCGACCAGCGTCTCCGTTTCGAGGAGCAGGCCAACCAGAAGGAACAGGGTGATGATGAAGCTCAGATGATTGATGAGACCTTCTGCCAGTCCCTCGAATACGGTCTGCCCCCGACTGGAGGTTGGGGTATGGGTATTGACCGCCTGGTCATGTTCCTCACCGACAACTACAGCATTAAGGAAGTCTTGGCCTTCCCCATGATGAAGGATGACAAGACCGCTGCCGACCCTAAGACTGCCGCCGAGGTTGTCGGCATCGAGCCTGTGCCTGAGGAGGGAATTCGTATGTTGTTAATATCAGCTAATCTCCACGAGCCGGTCTCACTGACGATGAATATACAGCCCACAAATGAATAAAATGACATGAGTCTCCGAAGAACGCATATTGTTATGCTATGGATGTGTCTTGCGCCTTGAGTTTTACATGTGGTTCTCTTTTCTGATGAATACAACGGACTAAAATAAGAATTCAAGAATATTTGACACATTACAGCCTTTCTTCCACTCAGAATTCCTCCAATGTAATCAAAATCACCCGGAGAAGCAGACAATATATCCGCGCCTAGTCGAAGGCATAGTATTGGGTATATTTGTTCTACAACTTGGGGCTGTGTGCTCGAGAGTTGAGCAGGTCTTTGCCAACGGCTCAATCCAGTTCAATCAAGCGTCTGAAGGTGTCGAGGATCCTTGTCCGTTTGATCGTCTCGTTAAACGGTACTTCTCTTCAAAACCACTCCACGTTGTCTGATCTCATGAGACTGTATATAACAATGGCCTAATTCAACTTGCATCTGAGATTTTTCATCAACCCCAAGCCTTTTTGTCTACACCCCGATCTCTATTTCGTATTCCATCATTATCCTGCTCATTCATTTGTTTCATAGCCATATTATCTTCAGAATATCATTCAAATCATCAAACATACCTCTGTTGGCATCATGGAACGCAATACCATGCCGCTTCCTCGCATCCCAGAGCTGAGTCTCCCATCTTTTCAAGAGCTCGACGAGTCCATCGAAGCCGATAGACAGAATATTCCTCGCTCTCGTTTCACTCATAACGTGTATGAAGGAAGAGGCAACAGCATCTCTCCATCACCGCACACCAGCAGCACGCTTCCTGGTCCGTTTCCACCGTATCCAGCTGGGGGATGGCACATACCACCTGATCCCAGCCAGAATGTTTGTACCCATCCATCTCGCCCTTGAGACTCCCTTCTAAACTTATGCCAGGCTTTCCAGGAGCAGGGATTCAGCAGTCTGAACGTGCGTTGCCGATATATAATGGATACTGCACACGGAGAGCAAGCTAACTAGCGTCCAAACAATAGGTCTTCCCTGAAATCAAGCTACCCAAGCTCAACATAGCTGTGGATAAAGGTAAGAGCCCAAGGAAACAGGACACTCATCTGAAACGAAGAATCACCTTGCGAGACAATCCTATAGATCAATCAATCCCCAGCCCCGAAAGCATCCCTCTACGCTTCAAAGAAAGCGAGTCGTCCCCAACAAATACGTCCTCCTCTCTCACATCAGCACAGCGCATCCTCCGCAAGCGAATGTCCTCAAACCCCCAAACATCCTCACCATCAGAAGTCTCCTCCAACCCCCCTCGCCCAGCCCTAGGAGACCGATACATCCCCAAGTCCCCAATCCCAGCCCGAGAACCCAGCGACGACCCAATCCCAACGGACAGAATCCAACGCCGCCGCATCGGCGTCAGCTTCGCAGAGGTAACAGCCCACACAGCAAAGTGCGACGAATGCAACAAGCGCAACCGCAACGGCATGACCCGCTGCCAAACCTGCGGCTGGCAACTCTGCCGAAAATGCCAGACAGACCGAAACGGAGACCGCACCCACGGGTCCATTGGAGCAACCCACGTCCCCGAAGGATTCATGCTGCTCTCGCCGGCTGTGGAGGCCAATGAAACCCGACTTGCGGAAACAGCTGATGACGTGCGGGCTGCGCAGGCCTTGCTTGAGCTTGGATCTTTCGGTAACCGGACTCCTATTGTTGGCGGTGGGATTGGAGGGGAGGTGCTGCCTCGGGATCAGGACGAGCAGCAGGATGGTGCTTCGACGGATTCTGAGATGACTTTGTCGATTGGTGAGGATGGGGTGTGGCCGCAGGGTGATGAGGAGGAGATTCCTATTGGGGAGGATGGTTTGCCTATTGGGTATGTTATTACGCGTCGCAACCCTGTGCGTGCGGCTAGACCCTCTACGATGAGGGGGTGAGTTGGTGTGGGTATGGGGGATTGGTGAGATTATGAGAATGGGATGGGAATCTGGAATATGAATGTCATGACATGATGAGAACGAATATCGATATGAAAGGTCTGGAGCATATGGTGAAAAAGTAGGGCATGACATTGTCTGGCTTGGCAAAGTACTGGAACACGGTTTGGAGTTGAAAGAATCCAATAACTTTCTTTTTTTGTGGCTGATATTTTTACAATAATTGAGTAGTAGAGCTAGTTATACAATAAGACCTAAGCGATGCTCAAGTCAGCAGATGAATGGAGATGGTATCAAAAACTCAAGACGATTGTTGATCAATCGGTCCCGGTCAACGTGTTCATACATTTGGAGGCTAAATCGGTTAGACTCTCTTCACAGCAGAGGCGGCAGTGCTAGAGAGCTGCTGAGAACGGGCCTTAGCAGCCATCTGCAACAACTTGGCCGTGCGCGATGGGTGCCAGATTCTGCTTCCCAATATCAAGACCCAAGTGAGGAGGAACAAGCTACCAGCCTGGTGGGCGGAGGCAAGAGGAGTGGGAACGAGGTAGAGGAGGGTACTAATGCCGAGGCCGACCTGGCAGCAGGCAAAGGCAAACACACCGTGGACACCCTTTCGGGCAGGTGCCGGCAGGTAACGTTTCATAGTGGGTGAGCGGCGAGTGTAAACCATCAAAGCGCAAATGGCAGTGAAGGTGGAGATGGCAAGGATCCGGTGATCAAGCTGGACGAGAGAGGGATTCTCAAGCATGTTACGCCACCAAAGATCGGAGCGGTCCTCATGACGGGAGTAGCGGGCATCAAACAGCTCCTCCCGTGGGGGTGCCAGTCCGTTGCCCATGAAGGGGAACTCGTTGTAGATAAGACCAGCATCAAGACCAGCGACAAGACCACCGGAGATGACGGTTGTGAAAACCAAAAGAGCGATACCGGCAACTGAGCGGCGGAAGAAGGCCAGCTTCGGGTCGCGCAGCGCATCCAGCTGCTTGATTCCGGCAGCTGCGTCAGCCATCAAGCGATGGGACCGCAGAATAGCAAGACCGTTCCACAACATGGCAACATAGCAAGTGAAAGCAGCACCCAAGTGGGCAGTCAAACGGTATTGGCTGACACGAGGGTGACTGCCGGGAGCAAAGAGATCATCCTTCAAGCCGGACTTGACCATCCACCATCCAAGGAAACCCTGGAAACCGATAAGACCAGCGATGCCGAACAGACGCCACGCCATGGGTGTGGAGACCTTCTTTCTTGCGACGAAGTAGACTGCGGGTAGGACAAACGAGATTCCGACGAATCGGCCCCAGAGACGGTGAATCCATTCCATATAGTAGATCGACTTAAACTCGGAAAGGGTCATGTTCGGGTTGAGCAATTGGAATTCGGGGGATGCGCGGTACTTCGAAAACTCACTCTCCCAGTGTTCCGCATTCATGGGAGGGAGGGAGCCGGTAACAGGTCGCCATTCGGTAATACTTAATCTATACCAAAATTGACCCATCAGCATCCCAAAGTAATATAGCACCACGCGGAGACTGAACAAGCGAGAAGACGTACCCAGATTCTGTCAAACGTGTCAAGCCACCAAAGACCACAATTCCAAAGACACTGGCAGCGCTGCCCAGAAGCCAGTAGGCAACAGCCTTGTCGCTGATTTTGGGGAAGCTCGATTTGGCCTTCGCGGCGCCCTCGCCAATTGCCTCTCCGACGGCTGGTGCTGCAGTAGATCGTTTGATGCTAGAGGTGAAGAATTGACGTTTCGTATCGTTCAGCAGGGCAGACTGGATCTTGCAGGGTTGACGTGATGGGATACTGAATTGACGGATCGAGTTGGCTGCGAAGCCCTGACTCCGGATACATTGACGAGATGTGAAAAAGTCTTTGGCCAGACGAGGCGCAACGCTCCGCCATAGCGACGCAGAGCTCCCTAGAGAAGCCATGATTGAGGAGGCGACGAGTGCACGAAGAAAGTTGCTTAAGTTCGGAGATCGTATGATAATGCGGAATGCCCCTTGGCCAATCAGCGGCGGAGCATTTGTCGGAGTTGAATAACGCTGTCGGTGGTACACAGAACACAGTTAATGGCTGAATGAGATGAAGATCCGAGACAGTCCACCCGTCTACGCCGTCAAATTCACAATCGAGCCTGAGTATCCATGAAAGAGCTCAAAGGCAAGGTTGATGCCTGAGGCGGAAACATCTTGGGCATTGTGATCGCCGCAGCTCCAAACATCCGCATTGTATCGATCCGCATCCACTCGACTTGCTCCCCAGCGCAGCGCCAATATGTCGTACGCTTTGGAGTCAAAGAAGCGCAAATTTCACCGTGTCCTCGAATCTCTCTCAAAACCCTCTACGCCCGAAAATGCGCCAAAACCAGCCCCTGCGGCGCCTGCGACAGCTCAAGACCGCCTCTCCGCCAACCTATCGATTAAGAAAGTACGCTTGAGCAGTGCCGACCGACCAGAGCTCACAGCGGTTCGCAACTCAATCCACAAAATCTCCAGGCCAGCACACCGAATAGCCTCCGCAAGTTCGAATAAGCGCCCAACCTTTGTCCCTTGGGACCGCGAGCGATTCCTTGAAAGATTAGAGACCTTTCGCCGTGTCGATCGGTGGACGTCAAAACCGCCTCCGATCAATGAAGTCAAATGGGCAAAGCAGGGCTGGATATGTACAGATGTCATGCGTGTCACCTGTGTGAGCGAATGCGGCGGCGCGGTTGTGGTGAAGCTTCCGGACGAGATAGACGAGCTCGATGGTTTCGACATTGAGAAGGTGGAGGAGCGCAAGGCTGTCCGTGAGTCGCTCGGCGCATTGCTTGTTTCTGCCAAGTGATGTCTAATGACTAACATAGTTATACCCAGGCGCGAAATTGGTGGACGAGTATGCCAAAATGTTAAGTAGCGGTCATGGCGAAAGCTGCCCGTGGCGGAACAAGAGTTGTGATGGTGAGTTTGCGTTTACTTCAAGTCCCTTTTCATCGCATTTCTAACATCATACTAGCTACTATCCAACATCTCCCTTTGACCAACTATGACACTGCCTTATCAGGACTGCATCAGCGCTACACGGATATTGTGAAGATGGGCGATAAGTTGCCGGCCGATGATATCGTTCAAACTCCAGAAGGAGTCGACCTTGATGTTCTGATCAAGGGACTTCCTGATGATTGGTTCAAAAAGACCGAGAACCCTACGGTGTCTAACAACGGGGAGACTCAGGCCGACAACAGTGACAACCAAGAGTCAACAGATACAACACCACCTGTCAACCGTGCAGCCTTGGCACTAGCATTGCTCGGCTGGGACACTGCTTCCGATGGGGCTGCCGGGTTAGTAGGATGCGGTGCATGCTTCCGTCGCCTGGGGTTATGGATGTACAAACCCAAAGACAATGGAGACGTGACTGTGTACACTTCCCTGGATATTGCTAACGAGCACATGGAATATTGCCCCTGGATTGACAAAGTTGCCCAAAGTGGCAATGGTCGGCCCAACGAAAAGGTGGCGGATTTCCGCGCTGGATGGCAAATCGTCGCTGAAGCCGTAAAGGTCAAACACCGCCGCAGACTTCGCAATATGGCCTCCACCGACACATTGCGCACAGATCCAGGAACTCCAGTGGAGCCTGTAGATGAAGAAGAGAACCCAGAGGCGAAGAAAAAAGCAGACCGCGAGTGGTGGTCTAAAATCCGACGAGTGAGACAAGTTCTGACAGCAAAGTCACCAAAGCGGAAGACCGTTTTGCCTGACTTGCCTCATTAACTCTGCAGTCTAATGATCTTCATTTCTTTTCAAGTATTACATTAATTGGGCGTGCTGGTTTTGTCGAGTATACATCTTTCAGCGACTTGTGTTCATCAGTTAGCTTCAATTTATGTCTTTGCGAGATCTGTCACTTCGCAACAAGAAATCTCTATTTGTCTTGAACCGTAGATCATAATCTTGAGAATATCTAGAGTCCAATATCAAGTAGGGCAATCTGAAAAGGAACAACAGCATCGCAATGTAGATCGGAGAGTGAGAATTAGGGTTAACTTTGACCTTTCTGATTGGCGGAGACCCGGAGCTCATTGGACCTTCTTCAAACCTCAGCCAACTTGACTCTCGCTTTCACAACTCACGAGGCGATATTTTCTTCCATCTTGACTGAATATTGCCTATTCTTTTTTTTTATAAATCTACGATCAGAGATATTCACATCTCTCTCCCCTTCAAGTCCCAGCGATCTTTGTTCTGGCGAACTTCTTTGAACAGTTCTGACCCTTGAGACTAAAATCGGTGACACCTCCCCCGTCACCATGGATCATTCCAACGGAGATAGAGCGCAACATGGGGCCCCTGGATACTCTACATCCCAATCACCCAGACGCTCAAATGTCACACACTCTCCAGCGGATTCCGGCAGACACAGGAGCGCAGAAACCGATGGCGCGGCGGACGGCTCGACGACTCATTTATCAAACGCGGCAATCAAACGCAGGAGACTTCAAGAGAGACATCAAGCTCTCCGAAAACGCGGCCGGAGTCCACCCTCAGTATTCTCGCGACGCAATCGTTCCCGCAGCCCAAATGGCGCCGCGCCACGCGAAGACCGACGCTCTCGATCACCCTTACAGCCACGCCGTTCCCCGTCCTCTGAAGCACCGCGCCAACGCAAGAGACCGGGTGGTGGAGCGCGACAGGGTCTCGCAGACCGCGAAACCCTACGACGCAGACAGGAGGAGCGTGAGCGCGCGGAACAGGAAGAGGCTATGCGCAATTCTCATCAGCGCGGAGTTGCAGATGTTGTTCGACAACACTATAACGCTGTCCCCGAAAGAGGCCGAGAGTGGCGGAAGACAGAGAGCAAGATCAAGGGCCTGCGCAGTTTCAACAATTGGGTTAAAAGTACTTTGATCCAGAAGTTCTCTCCCGATGAAGCATTCACTGCACGATTTGATGACACCAAGGATTGGGCCGACGATAGCCAAGGGCCACCTCCTGCTGCAGACCAGAAGCTTTTGGTACTGGACCTAGGTTGTGGCAAGGGTGGTGATCTGGGCAAGTGGCAGTTGGCTCCTCAGCCGGTTGATCTCTATGTTGGTCTTGACCCGGCCAATATTTCAATTGAGCAGGCACGGGGTCGCTACGATCAAATGCGTTCGGGTCGAGGCCAGCGAGGTCGCCGACCACCTCAGCCAATTTTCCACGCCGAATTCTACCCGAAGGATTGCTTTGGCGAGTGGCTAGGTGATATTGGCATCGTCCAGCAGGTCGGTATTGATGCCAATGCAGGACCAGGGGGGTCTATCATGGCGTCTCGCTACGGCGGTGGTGGTTTTGATATTGTCACATGCATGTTTGCTATGCATTATGCCTTTGAGAGTGAGGAGAAGACGCGCCAGATGCTCAGCAACGTCGCAGGTTGCTTGAAGAAGGGCGGTCGATTTCTCGGCGTTTGCCCCAACTCAGATGTTATCAGCAGCCGTGTCTCTGCGTTCCATAAGCAGCGCAAGGAGCGTGAGGCTGCCAAGCCTGCTGAGCCCGAGGGCCCCGAGGATGGTGAAGTCGAGGAGGATGAACGGGCCCAGTGGGGCAATGATATTTATCGGGTTCAGTTCCCTGGCCAAACTCCCGAGGATGGAATTTTCCGTCCGCCTTTCGGATGGAAGTACAGTTACTTTATGAAGGAGGCAGTGGAGGAGGTTCCTGAATACGTTGTTCCATGGGAGGCTTTCCGAGCGTGAGTACTTGCCTCCATTATTTTTTTACAGCGGAAATACTAACTAGTTACCCAGTCTCACCGAGGATTACAATCTGGAACTACAATACCGCAAACCTTTCTTGGATATTTGGGAAGACGAAAAGAATCACCCTGAACTGGGCCCACTCAGCGAGCGGATGGGCGTCAGAGATCGCGTGACCGGTGCCTTGAGCATGACTGAGGAGGAGAAGGAGGCCGTCAGTGAGTAATACTGTGATGTGTACTTTTGATTCAAGCACTAACAAATCATCCTACCAGGCTTCTACCATGCATACTGCTTCTACAAGGTTTAGGGGACACGATCCCAATGAATTTAAATAGAGCATTTATTACTCGCTGGCGCTCAGCATATGTATCACCAAATATGGAATCGTTTTCTTCAGTAACAGCACAAACAAAAAGGCTCCAACGTGATCTGCACATTGACTTGTTATGACCCATCTATTCACCCACTGAGTCCATCAGGGCAAGATATGCCCTCTGAATCGTTCGCATGTTCCGCTTCAACACCTTTCACAAGAAGCCCGATCTCCCATTGAATTTCTCTGTCTATCGATGCACATATAAGGATGACAAAGCATGAAATAGAATGCCGATTCTATTTCAACCTTAAAAACGCCATGGATTTGTCATTTTGGGTCCTATACCTGGACTTCATTAAAGGAGCCTGCAGTTCAAACCTCAATATTATCCCGTGATACTGAAATCCTGCACTACACGCTGGTAACTTTATATATTGTCGGAGGTTTTTATTTCTTATAGTTGGACGTGGGAGTTCGTGCAAGGTGTTTATTGATAGATGAGACCTTGCAACATCCGCACTGCAACCGCCCAAAGACAGCTAGCTCCATAGCATGGAGAGGGTATCTCAAATTTTCATGACCGCTTGTGTTACGACTAGGACTTGATTGACAGTATATGGAACACTGCGATTGGAAAACCTTCTCGTGCATTAAAACAATGTATATCTATGTAGGATTGTGTTCCATAGCCAAGATACCGAAACAGTTATTTCTCTCTCCCTGCTATATCTCGATCTGCAGCTACCTGAGCATGGCGTCTTCTTGAAGCAAATCCCAACTTTCGTCTTTCCTTGTCTCAGACTACCCCAGAATGAGTTATTTGAGCATGCTAAATAGTGCAATGATGCAAAGCAGGGCAATGATGGGGCCGAAGCACCATTCCCGCTTGATCAGTGATAGTCTCAACCCCAATGGATTCCAATGCTTATGCTCTCCACCCGAAATGTGTCGACTTGTTGATGGCGACCCATGGGAGTCTGCCTGCTCATATGATGACTCAATTGCCATCTGTTTCAGGCGTTCTGGGCGAGCAGCCCCATTCTGAGAGAGGTCGATTCAACATCGAATAACACGGCGTGTGGCGGTTCATAACTTCGCAATCGTATGGACCAGCTCATTCAAAAGCATGACGAAAAAATTGGAGCCACCTCGCCCTCTTAGGAATTTGCATTGATTTCTGCGTGGCCCCTGTATTTGGTGTCATGTCGGATGACTAGAGTGGCAGGTGAGGTTGAAACCATTTCATCAATGCCACAAGCTCTAGTCACCTTCGAAGCCGAATGGCAACCAATGAAAATATCATCCTGATAGGTATCAGAAAGGCTACTGGGTTATAGCCTTCGTCATTCCTCGCTATGGGCATGGATTTCCTGCCGATTCTCAAAGATGGCTGAGTAGCTTGGCTTATCATACGAGCCACGACCACAGAGCTAGACCAGTCAACGACCGGGTCGATGCTAGGTGATCAAAGATGCGCCTGGTGATGGGTGGGACCCTTATCTGCCTTCGAATTCAAAAAGGGTGGCTTCACAGATTGCCTCTGTGACTAGATCGCCTTTCGCAGCGATAAGCGAGCTCATCTGACAGTTGGATGCCTTTTACCGCTCTCGGCCTTCTCTCCTTGTTGACTCCATCGAAAACCAGCTGATCATATCCGCGGAATCCCGCCAAAGGATTTTGGGTTTGCTTTT
Organism: Penicillium crystallinum; assembly: GCA_027569675.1. NCBI lineage: Eukaryota > Fungi > Ascomycota > Eurotiomycetes > Eurotiales > Aspergillaceae > Penicillium > Penicillium crystallinum. The sequence goes on from JAPDKR010000057.1 coordinate 144,215, forward strand.
GTGGTCTCGTATAGCCACCGTTACATCACCGGATTGAATACTCCGGGTTTGTCGCCTGCAGCAAGTTGATTGCTATAACCATGGGTCGCATTTCGTCAGTTTCATAAGGATCATGTCAATGGTCCAACGGCCACGTCTAGCTTGCTCAACGTCGCTAAGCTAGTTGTGCCCAACCTCTGGCGTCGAGCCAATATATCTGTGCTTCCTTTGTACTTGTTGTGCCAGTTGGCAAAACAAGATAGGGTCTGGGTACCCTATAACATCCATGAACTCTCAGTACATCTCTCCATGTAGGCCGTGAGGGGATCAAAGCCTTACGTCGAATATGGTACCAAAAGCTCTCCTCCTGTCATAGACCTTGGCCGTAACGCATTTTGAATGGCTCGATGAGATGAATATGACGCTGTCAATAGCACTGGTCAATATTCCGGTAATTTATCTTATGATTCAAGGTACCGTATAGGACTTACTGTATCAGCCCTCCAAGGTTGCAAAGAACACCCCAGGGCTACCAGCTCCAATATCGTAAAGTTGAGGATACATATAGATGTGGAGGAACCCCCAGGCAACCTTTCTGTCGCGATTTGGAAAGGAAGGAAGAGAAAGAGGGAGGAAATGTTGCGAGTAAAGCTACGTTTGAGTTTGCATGTATAAATATTGAACCTCATGTGCGAAAATAGGGAAGGCGTGGTGGCTACTATGTACACGTGTACCTTCCCTGGAAAGAGCGCATCTTGCCTTACTCAATTATATGAGATAGATGGTCATGTTGATATAAACTATATATCGAACTGATAATCATGCGTCATATCATTGTATTGTGGAGTGCATGCGCCGTATACATGACCGGAAATCTAAAGTTACGAAGCATGAGTATAAGGCTATTGCTGATGGATTTGATTAAATGCTTCAATCTGACACATCTGTGCTACTTGGGCTCTTTTTGGAGACCTCTAATCTGGGAATGCAGGATGAAGCGGACGTTCATTGGGCTCTAGCATTGGATCCGTCCTCAATCCTGGCTGCTAATTCCTCTGTAGTTCATTTGTTGCTTCAGAATCGGTTTTTGACCGAAAACATAGCTCTAATATCTAATATATATCTTTCCTTTATGCCAACGATATAGATCTTCTACAAAGAATGGAAACCCCTTTTAAATTTGCTCGCTTGAAAAGACCAAAGCACTTGAAGATTCCGACGATTCTGGGTTCCTGCAGATAACTAAGTATCGAACGAAAGTATCGATATACCTTTAACCTCATCAGGTCCACTTGAGCACTCTTCCATTAACACAGCGATAAGGCTTATCGCCGATATAACCCAAAACGGGATTAGCGTCATCGCGTCTCGCGTCGGGATTTCGAGATGCGCTTTGTTGCACTTTCTTTGTCAACTGCGCCCTGTCCTCGTATCCAGATTTAAAAATCCAAGTGCTGCAGTTCTCAGCATCTCAGGTTCTGTGCGAATCCCACCACCCAGAACAATGTCGGCAACACCAGGCCGACGGCACCCAGTGTCATCGCAGTCACATCATCGATCTCAATCACGCAGACAAAGCACAGCCTCCAGCGCAGGCCCAGAACCAGTCCCACTACCAGCATATCAAACTCCCGAAGCACCCCTCACACTCGCCAGCCAGCGCCAAATCGCCGCCCTCCTCTCCTCCCACCACATTCGCACCCTCCGCACCCACCTCCAACACGCCGCCGAGAAACTGACACATTCCGGCGGTGAAGTGAATGAGCGCCTCTGCGATGCGCGAATTCGCTATCAGAAAAGCAAAGAATCGCGACAGCGCAAAGGCGAGGAGGATATCGATGAGGAGGGCGACGAGGAGTACCGACGACTGGCCGACGCGGAGGCCAAAGTCGAAGCCATCACTGCGCAGATGGAAGAAAGGACACGGCTGATTGTCGATTCGGAGATGAAATTAGAGGGGCTAACGGAGGCGGTGGCTCACATTGAGCGGGAAGAGGGTGAAGCTGTCAGTGCTGCCCAGGGAGCGAGACAGACCCGCCAACAACGGGCGAGACAGAGGGCCGAAGCGGGTGATGACGATGACGGGGAAGACCCTCAGGACGGGGACTACGAGGATCCTGCGGAGCGGGAGGCGAGAGAGCGCAATGCGCAGAACCCGCCTAGTCGCAAATTGGATGATAAGTTGATGGAGGGGGTGCAGAAGTGGGATGAGCTTTCATTAACTGAGAAGTATGGCCTTTGGATTTTTTTTTGGGAGTTGTTTTTGGCGTGATCTTCATACTAACAATCACAATCTAGATATGCTGGCAATAATTCTTACATTGGCTTCTACCGAATGGTACACGACTCCAAATTCCCCGGTGATGATGTACCGCCGCTTCCCCATTCATCTACATGGTTCAGCCACATTGAAGATACCACTGCGCCATCAGGCAGATCACCACGCACACGCAATCAGAACCGCGCGCCCTCGCCCGCCGATTCCGATGACATTGCCATCGAGCGCGAGCGTGTCTCTCTCAAATGTCCGTTGACGCTGACACCCTACGTGGACCCCGTGACCAGCACGAAATGTCCGCACAGCTTCGAGCGCGAGGCCATCATGGACATGATCAGCCGCAGCAAGACGACCATTGCGCCACCGGCTTCGCGTCGGGGCCAGCGCCGCATCCATATGGTCAAATGTCCGGTTTGTTCTATTCCGCTGACTGCGGATGATCTACGGCCTGATCCTGTTCTACTGCGTCGTGTTCGTCGTGCCCAAGAGCTGCAAGAGCGCGAGGAAGAAGATGATCATCTTGAAGGGGATGGTCGGAAACAGAAGGATCGGGGGACCAACATTACCTTGGCTAGTGATGGGGAGAGTGATGATGATGCGATGGATGTTGATGCGCCTCCCACGCAGCGCATTAAACCGGAGCCGCTCAGTCAGCCTGCTGCGGTCAATCAACCGGATTCGGATGCGGAGAGTGAGGGCACTGAAAGTTCGGGAGATGAAGAGGCCGAGAATGATGGTGAGTATCAAGAGGGGGAGAACGAAGAAAATAGCGAGGGAGAGGAGAATGACAATCGGCAGAATGAGCAGGAGATCGATGAATCGCGTATCAACGAAGGACAGCCCGGCGAAGGGCTAGAAGAAGAACATGAAGAAGCAAAGGAAGAAAAGGAGGGACGGGAAAAAGGGCAGGAAGAAGGGCAGGAAGAAGGACAAGAAGCAGAAGTCGAACAGACGGGAACTGTGGAACATGAAGCCATGGAAAATGAGGCAGAGCAGAATATCGATATGGACCACGGAAACATACCAGAAAATATACCAGAATCGGTGGATACTCCAAGTCAAGAAAGATCAGATGATATGGGGCAGGATGAATCAGACGTGACCACTGAAAGCCACGAGGGGCATGTGGAGCAGGACGCACCAGTGGCTCCCAGTCCCGAAGGGCAGGATGAGGATGGATCCACTGAGCTTGATACCCGGACTGTTGACGGACAGCCTGTGGAGAACGAGCAAGATCCTCCGAGCCGATCAGATCCCAATGCCGGCAGTGTGAACGTGCACAGTGAAGGGGAAACCCATCAGAATGAAAGCGAAGCATCCTCTGACTCTGCTAGTGATAGTGATATCTCGGCCAAGATCGAGAGTGAGTCAGAGGATGAAGCCCAAGAAGATCCAAGCCCCAGTGAAGATACAGGAGCCGACGAGAGTGTGCATACCGATCGCATTGTTTAGATTGAGATTCCGTTCCGTTGAGCCGAGCAAATGAAACGTTTCGAAGTCATGAACTGTGACGATCCCTGACTGGTTTAAGATCCTCGATCCTCGATCTCTGTATCTGTGTTACCCTCTGATATCAAAGAAGAGTCGAGAGCGTTACCATGCCAGTTGAGATGACGGTGTACGGAGTAGATGTGTACCAAAGTCAAGATCACGTTCTCCCCGCAATTACTAGTTCTGTGGAGAGGCCAATCAGCGACAGTCCTCCCGTTTGGCCCCCCGCTAAGCCATTCAAGTACCTACTTCCGAGGCACTTTGTCTCTGATTTGTGAAAATGTGACTCTAGGGTGTAGAGAGGAGTAACCCTGTTCGATACAACACCCCGTCAATTTCCATAAAGACACTGTACCATCCGGGTGTAACACTATTATCCAAGCGTTCTAGCCTGAGGACCCCACAGCATCTCACACAATACCCCTAATAGGGAGTCAGCCCAGTGTCTCTTACATTTAAGGCCAGCCACCGAAATAAATAGTAGCTTCAGCCCGTGACCTTTTGTTGGGCCCCGATGCTACCCTGCAAAGATGCGATTCTGACTCCCGATACATCTTTTCTTAGCGCGTCTTAGTCTCTGAGTCCTGATAGGGGTGCAAGCTTACCGATTCTCATTTTTAAGGATCTCATATCTCCTGAACTCCTCCTTCTCTGGTTATTCCACATCTTACCTGATTCTTTGGTCCTTCATAATGGAGAATCCAAAGACCACCGTCGGATACTCCTCGGAGCCAGTCAACGTCCCCCGACCTGGAGGATGGATGTACAAAGCTGGGAGTATTGGCAAGTGGTCGACAAGTTGGTATGCCTCGCCACGGATCCAGCTGGGCATGGTCGCCTTTGTGTGTTTCCTCTGCCCAGGCATGTTCAACGCCCTGAGCGGTTTGGGCGGTGGTGGCAAGTCGGACGCTAGCTTAGCGGACAAAATGGTACGATTGCTCGGGACATTTACCTCCCCCGTCGCCCATCTCCACTTTGGCTTTTGGGGTCGTTGGTTGATACTCCGAACCCCGATTGGTGGCTAACCAGACCATAGAACATTGCCCTGTACAGTACTTTCGCCGTGGTGGGTTTCTTCGCAGGAACGATCGTCAACCGTCTCGGTGTTCGCCTTTCGTTATCATTCGGTGGAGTTGGGTACTGTATTTACTCCATTAGTCTGCTCGTATCAGAGCATAAATATGTCCCCGGCTTCAACATCTTCGCCGGTGCCTTCCTGGGTGTGTGCGCCGGTGTGCTCTGGGCCGCCCAGGGTACCATTATGTTGTCCTACCCGCTTGAGCATCAGAAGGGTCGCTACTTCGCCTGGTTCTGGGGGATTTTCAACATCGGTGCTTGCATTGGTAGTTTGGTAAGGACCCTACAATCAGGCTAGGAACCGTCGACCTCCAACTAACAATGTAACAAGATCACCCTTGGCCAGAACATCAATGTCACGGAGAACAAGACCGTCAGCGATGGCACCTACATCGCCTTCATCGTGCTGATGTTTGCCGGAGCCGTCCTCGCCCTGTTCCTTTGCGACGCCGACAAGATCGTGCGCTCCGACGGCTCGCGCGTCATCCTCATGAAGCAACCGTCGTGGAAGACCGAGTTCATCGGTCTATGGGATACCATCCGCTCCGAACCCTGGATCATCCTCCTCTTCCCGATGTTCTGGTCCTCCAACTGGTTCTACATCTACCAGCAGAACGCCATCAACGGCGCTTACTTCAACACCCGCACCAAGGCCCTGAACGGCTTCCTGTACTGGTTCGCCCAGATCGTCGCCGCCGTCATCCTCGGCCCCATCCTCGATATCGAGCGTTTCCGTCGCAGCGTCCGCGCCAAGGCGGCACTGGTTGGTCTCTTCATCGTGACCGTTGTCATCTGGGGAGGTGGATACGCCTGGCAGAAGAAGTACGACCGTGACGATGTCAACCCGGAGATTCACCCCGAGTTCAAGGGCTGGGACTGGACCACCAAGGGCTACGTCGGTCCCATGTTCCTCTACTTCTTCTACGGCATGTACGACGCCATCTGGCAGGGTATCGTGTACTGGTAAGTCCTTCCCTCCTTCCACATCAACATCTGAACTACACTAACAGGATTCTTCTAGGCTGATGGGCGCCCTCGGCAACTCCGGCCGCAAGCTCGCCAACCTGGCAGGATTCTACAAGGGTCTTCAATCGGCCGGCTCGGCCGTGATGTGGGCACTCGACAGCGAGAAGATCCCCTTCATCAACGAGTACGCCTCCAACTTCGGTCTGCTGTGCGGTTCCATCCTCGTGGCTGTCCCCGTCGTCTTCTTCAAGATCAAAGACCACGTTGATGTCGAAGAAGAGCTCGCCGGTACCGGCGAGACACTGGAGAATGTGCTGCCCCCCGGCGCCATCGAACAAAAACACACCGGCGCAGAGAAAATCTAATCAGAAATGAACAAAAACTAGGATCGGGGATTTTCTCTCTTCCTTTGATTTTTTTTTCTCGTTTCGAGGCGTCATTAGCGTGGCTATGGATCTGATGCACAGCTGTTTTTTTTTCTTTCTTTTTTAATCATTGATTCCCCACTGTTGATATCGAGATATGCGGGGTTGATCTATTCTTACGAAAGTCGCTTTTAATGGTGAATGGTTCTCTCACGATGGCATGTCTGCATTCTCTGCTTCCCGTTCTACAGGTGCTGCTCTTTTAGTTGGCTGGTGGAATGGAAGTTCCTTTTTTAACTCTTGGATTACATGTATGTCTAACTACATATGTACATATGTAGCCTGTTTGCTGGGCAAACCGTACGGGGTAATAGAGTCATGTCTCAGATACTGCATTGTCGGTGTAAAGTGAAACTTGTCCAACGGTGTGTGCCCGGTGGTTTGAAATTTGATCTTTGAGAACCTTAGTGGGTGTAACAGTTACCACTCAGCAAGTGAAAAGGGTCTTTTGCTGCCAATTTGTCTTATCTCACTGTTGAGAATTGGATGTATAATTGGTCCGTTAGGTGTACGAAGCATAGAAGAGCAACTAAAATGGCTATCTCAGATACCCAGCCTTATACTTACGCAGATAATGACACCTTAAAACATGCACCATTTACAAAACCACAGATAGAGAGCAATAGTGAAGATATGAAAATGATTAGGCAAGGCAGCTATCGGTTCACTAGAAGATCCTAGGATATCAATCCCAGGATATCAGCCTAAAGCTACCTAGGTATCGACATAAGCGAAACGAGGAAGACAAGGGGGTATTCGCCTGTCGAAAAAAAGGAAAACAAAACCCGAAACCGAAAAGAAAAAGGAAATAGGATAAACCCGTTCAGACAATGGTTGTATTCTGTGGCGTTCCGAGAAGAGTGCAGCCACAATCCTCCCCGACAAGCTTTCAATTTTGCATTTTTCTCCAGAAAGGAAATGAAGAATTGAGAATCGGGCTGCTTTGCCGCACCGAATGGGTTCCCGGATGTCTTCAGAGTAAGGCGTAGGAGTTCGTGCGATGCACACAGAACCAGATAGAGCGCCAATTGTCTCAGAAGGATTCGTCCCGGACGCTGCGCTTCCCATGGGTAAAAATAGCAATGTGCATGTACCGATAGAGGACGGAGAAAACAAGAATTAACACGATGCTAGTGTGATCGGAGCGATGGAGAAGACCGGATAAAGAGATACTAGACCTCCGTAGTCATGATCTACTTAGTGATCAGATTGAGATAATCAGCGACAATGAGAGTGACCATTCTGTAGATCGAGTCAGTGGGGGCTTAACAAAAAAAATGGGGTAAAAAGCGGGGGCGACTAACGCATGAGGAGCGATCCGAACGTAGTAAGTTCCGAAGCCACGATAGAAGCGCAACCAACCCTCTTCCTTGGCGACCTTGCGCGCACAATCCATCATCCCCTTATAAGGCAAAGTACCGGTCTTAGGATCCTTTTGCTGTTTCTGGAGACGGGTCTTGATGAAGTCGAAAGGCAGAGACAAGAAACTAGCGAAGAATCCTGCAATTCCGGACGCCGCGAAAGTCTGGTTCTGCGCGGAGAGCGAGGTATGCTGCTTGAGCTGGGACTTAGCTTCGGAGAAGAACGTCAATTGGCCCATGTTCAGCGCCATGGCACGGACAACGGTCGGCGAGGCACCGGCCCACAGCGCAGCGATGCCCTCGCCGCTAGCGATGCGACCGAGCGCATCGAAGACGGAGCGGTAGTTGGCGCGGGCTTCGGGGGCCTTGAGGCCGTCGGACTGCATGCGCACGAGGGCCAGGTCCGCGGGGTTTCCGATCATGGCTGCGATACCGCCGGCCGTGAGGCCTGCGGCGGCGCGCTCGGCGAAGGTCACTTTGCGCTCGGCGGCTTCGGCACGGCTGTTGAGGGATTTCATGAAGGTTTCGAAGAAGCCGAGGCGGGCGGTGGTGTAGACGGCTTGGCGGAGGATGCCGGCTGACAGACCGGTGTAGAGATCGAGGACTTTGCCGGAGGCGATGATATCACGGGTGATTCCGAATGCAGAGGGACGGGGACCGGTACGCGCACCTTCGCCGGCAAGTTGCAGGCGCACCTTGACCATGTCGACGGGTTGGATCACGGCTGTCGCGGTCATGCCGGCCAGGCCGCCGTTGACGAAGGGGAGTGCGGCACGGGTGTATGGGTGGCGCAGGAAGCCGGAGTGGTCTTCAACGGCGGCTTTGGTTGCATTCTGAGTAGAGACGGCCGCGTTGCTCGCGGTATCTTTGATAGTGGATGCCATGATCTGGTATGGGTTTGATCAAGTTCTAGATACAGTTGTCAATACAATGTTCGATATGTGTAGGTGCAGAATCACAAGCACAAGATGACTGGAGATCGCAAGAGTCGAGAATCTTGGATCAGCAGAATCTCTTTGGTGGATTTAGAAGCCACGGGGTCTGTCTGCGCGACCATGGTACTCACCAATGACGTATGGGACTTAATCCTATTGAATGTGTACTTATCGCCAACGGTTGCAAGAAGAGAAAGTCGGGAGAAAGGGGAGATACAAAGTCACAGGACAATCAGTCAGGTGCGGGGTGTGAGTTTGATGTAAGTATACAGAAGGGTCCAAACGGAGGGCCTGAGCTTGTCTATATACAACTTCACCAGAGTCTCAACGGGGCCGAGAATAAATTCCGAACCGGATATTAATCCCCTTCAACCGATCAACCGAGACCCGTTCCCCGCCAGGAATATCTGGACTAACGACGGGAGTCAACTCAGATTTCCCGCCAGAACTGCCAGGTGGATTCTGGGAAGGGCTTAGGTGTTGGGCCAATGACGTCGAAGTTGCTCACATTCGATTATCAATGCATGAACGTGGACACGCTATAGAGCTTGCCAAAATGCGGGGATAGCTTGACGATCCTGCAGGACTTCCTTGAATTCGTTTCTCTCTAGAGGGCTTCCGGACGTCCGAATCGTCTGTCAGATAGAGATCCCCCTCTCGTCACTACACTCCTTACTTCACTTACACTGTCCTACTTCATAGATGACATCGATGTCAAAGGCCCGCTCAAATCGGAATATCATCCAACGCTAAACCCTTTCGGGTGTCCCCACGAGAACGCATCGGGATCCCGTCGTTATTCTGGAACTCACACCCGATCTCTCCGGCCATATCCCGGTGTTCCACTCTGTCTAGTAATATCCGAAGGGACAATTGAATAGGGGTATGGGGCTCAACAGTACCCAGTGTCCCAACGGGATCTCTACAACATACGGAGTCCTTCGTACACTGAACACAGAGTCCGCAATGAATCCGCAGGAATAGCCGTGGATCGGATTGTCCCTGTACGCTTGGCAGGGCCCTGGCAACTAGACTCCAACGGGAGTCCAGACGGGACTGACATATCGGCGGGACGGACTAACCGGCTATTCCACCTCAGTAATTTTCTCCCACTTCCGCCCTCGGGCCCAGTCCCGGGGCAAATCACCACACGGCAGTCCACTCGGCCTGACATAATTGCGCTGACGCTGTTGGGCCCTTGCACCAAGCCCCATCCTCCCCTGACCAATCCACGCCTTGCAATTCCCAAAGAGCTCCATTTCCTTGCGTGGATGTGTGGCGCCTGCTATGATTGTTGGGTTGCGAGCTAGCCTGCGCTGGGCACATTCCTCCGGTCTGGGCGTGTCTTGAGCTCCCTTTCCGCCGATGACCGGCACTATTGGACTCAGGTAAGCTTCTGGGGCCGTGCCTGGTGGCTCATCAACGTGGTGGGATTGGTCAATTGTGACGGTTACGGATCTAAGTCCTTGACATTCAATATCAGCTCGAGAGGACCGGGCATGTCGGCAAGTCTCTGCGGAGGACCGTTCTCCGGATGCTATGCGCAGTCACAAGGTAATACGAATCACTGAGGATGCGTCTTGGACAGGGCACGGGGAATAGACGGGATCTGGTTCCGTGGACTGTTCGCATGGACATCTTGTGCAGGTTGTCATAGCGGTGCAGGAAAGGCCTTGTGTCGGAGATTGCCGTTAAGAGGAAGTATGTTCTCAATCGCGTGGCCTATGACCCAGCTGCTTTACCGTGGAACACGATCTATAACGTTGAACGTGTTAATCAAGTTCCGGGGCTCCAACCGACACTGTACAATTGATAGTCCATGAGCATAGTCAATATCTCCGACGCCAATGAACAGTCTCAGCTGTCCGGCACTATTTCAAAACAAGTCCATTGATTCCGGATCCCGCTGTCCTCCAAATACATATCAATTCCCTAGAAAATAAGAACTACATCCCAACCCAACAACGAAAGTCTCGAAAGCTTCCAGTATAGTTCCCCGGAATCCACCCCGCTCCTGAATAACCTCGGGATTCCCGCAAAGCTCCAACTCAAACCCCATCGTCTTGACTATCCGCGGAAAGGGTCCTCGGCAAGTCAGCCGCTCCACCTGCAAATTATACGCACAGGCCCCCCGGCAGGGAAGCTCGGGAAGCGTTCGTTGTATATGCACTCCGCGGACAAGAAATGTCTTCAGGGGCCAATGGGTTGTAAATACGGGATTTGGGGGACTTCGCTAATAAATAACAGGTACTTGGTAAATCTGTGAGAAGTACTCTTGGACTCTTTGCGCATTTTTGTTTGAGATTGCTATGATTAATCCACTAAGCCCTTTCTAGTTGACTACTTATAGGCCACACTTGACAGCATACGGATTACATGCTTTGGATTGGATGTCAAAATGTCTACAGACCCTCAAACGAAGAGGCCTCTCCGGTTTGGGTTAGTGAAGAATCTTCTTTTACAGTGGTAACCATAACTCTATCAATACCATTAGTTCAGATTGATCGGTTCGAATATCCAAGAGCAGCGATCAATAGTGATCTCTCAGGAGTAAACCGATGAGGCTTTAGTGTATCGGATGCCAGCAGCGTTCCTGGGTGCCCATAGTCACACACTTTCTGTCTTTTTGGAAACCTTCAGACATGTGTTGCTTGAAGAGAAAGACTAATCCTAAACCAACTGAGCTATATAGAAACATTAACCCAGCATGAGCGCTGCACGCCGGAATATCTTGCAGATTCCCGATACAACTCCTAACTTTTTATTGGAATTACGGTCACTGCCCCCACTCTATTCCCTGTCTGCACTTGTTGCGTTCTACTACACCGAGGAATTCAGAGGATGATGCAAGAGGCACATGTTACCGTCTATCGAGTTCCTCGGGCTAGGCCGGCAAGATCCCTGCAAGATGCCAGAGCTGGACCTATGCGGTAGAGGGCGGGTTCTTTCGGCTGGTTGTCTCCTCTCCCTCAATGATCTGTGGAAAGTTGCTGATACTCTGGAAAGTATCATGGCACAGTGCTCTAGGCGTCAGGTCTTGATATGAAACTGAGAGAGAAAGACGGTTTGATCTATGTCGGCTGTTGCTAACTGGGTAGACAAGGGAGAGGCAAGTGCAGAGCTAGAAAGGCTTGGAATACGTGTCTCCTCATGTAAAGAGAATAGATGTAAACAGAGCTATGGGATAGGAGGGCGAGCATGTGCTTATAGCTTACCCACTCGATGCTTGCTCAATGATGAGGAGTGTAGAAAGGTGGGCGAGAGATGGAGAGGTAAGGCAGAAAGGGGAAGAAGGTGGGTTAAAAGGAGGAGCAGAAGAGAATCATCAAGATCCAGGAGATTAGCTCAGCGGTTCAGCCCTCGTGCGTTAATAGACGACGCGTGAATGATTTTAAATGCGATGATTGCCTGTGAGGTGCAGTCATAAAGAACTTCCTTATTTGGGGTTCAATTCCCCAACGTATCATTGTTTTTTCCTGCTTGTCGGAGTGTCATCTGCTCAACGGGGCCCGGGGATATAATCAACTTACCTAATTAGGCAATATGTGAGCCTGTAAGTAGAAGTGGACCTCCAGGGCTCCTGAAGTTGTCAAGCGAAGCTGATAAAAATGAAGCTCATTATGCGGTCCCGCCATCTAAGAGGCTACTAGTTACTATGTAGAGTTGATTGTCGTTTCAATCTCAGTTGATTCATATGATGACCCTTTGATCTCCTAGTATAACAAAGAATACGAAACTGTCAATGCGATTAAACTATAAACTCGCTGGATCAAAGGCTCCACTGGCCTTCAGCATATCCTCCACATATATTCATTTACTAAATCACTACAACTTCAAGCCTATGTGCCATCCTTAAAAGCTGGCATGAACATCAGCGCGCAGCTACCTATATACTTGTAGCTATTACCATCAAATAATCAACTGAGATTGCAATAATCCAACACAGCTTTTCTTTCGCTAATTTGGACATTTTGCCTTGTTCTCTTTTCATTCTCCGATCATTCCCCGAACCCAACCAACGTATGATCGCTGGCCGATACCTAACTCTTGCCATTCGACATCAAATCATGAGAGACATCAAAACCAACCAAAGTCAAACTCCCAATCATTGTCTTCAGTCTCTTTGTCCCCCTCATTCCTCAAGATATCCCCCCAACGCCTTGGTCGTGAAGGCATAGACCTCAACACCTGTAATACCAAGCCGAGTGGAGGCCTGATCAATAATGTTACAGAGATGCTTTGCCGAAAGGTCCAAAAGCCCCGCTTCCATCGCTACACATAGACACCTAGTCAGCTGACAACTTCATAGCAGTAGACAGACACGAGCAAGTGAGCTAGGTACATAGATTACACCATTTACAAGCACTTCCAAAGTAGAAGTGGAGGATTTCAATTGAATAGAAAATAAGCGCCTTCAAGCGAGACACACAACAAGGTGGATGAAAAGACGAAGAAAGAGTGTCGTGCGTGGAAACAGAAGCGCATTTCGGAGCACTCATACCTCTGACAACCAAAAAGTTTCCCCCAAATATGTGTCTCGCAGAAAGGTTTTCTGAATATGGCCTAGAGAACGCCTGTTTTGGTCTTCCATGCTTGTTCGCATTTCCCTCAGCGCACCTCGAAGCACCCATACCCCTGTTAACCAAGATAACCCCCTCAAGTGCCTTACAAAAGGTTCTGTGGGTGATTCCGCTTCCTGGACAGGATCTTTCATGTCTCTTTTTGTAGGTGAACTTCGGAGCGCCCATGTCTGTGAGCCACCAAGCACAAGTAGCTGCCTTGACCAAATTATCGGCACCGTAGGTCCAGCAATACAAGCGAGATGAGCAAGGGCCCAATATGAGATGTGGATATATTGTATTGTGTTGTCCAAAGCAGCCACTACCTTAGTTTACCCATCAAGACAAAAAAGACAGCCTGAAGGTTGATCAGCCAACTGGCACGGCTGTAGAATCACACTAGATTTAGTATACCCTATCTCTAAATTGCAAGATTCAGATTGAGTTACCCTAAATCATTCTTTATACTATATAATATTTCACATATTCTTAGCTAGCTTGTAGCTTTAGTGTATAGGTGCCATAGAAAAGATACTTAGATCTCGGGATGATCATTTTGTTGATATTCTATGTGTGAGATCATCATTATGGGTGGAGCGCCCACTACTCTTGAGGTAGGGGGGCTCCCAGCACAATTATTGCAATTGCAAAAGTGAAAATCTTCATTAATCTTTTATTCCAATGGAGTTATGTGCTTTTCAGCAGAAGCGTGTCGTAAGGCGGATTTTCAGGGATCTACGATTTACAGCAGTTTTATGGAATATTGAAGGTGGGATTATTTTTGAAATGTAGAAGTGAATTCACTATCATGTAAGAAATCGTTAAATATCAATAAAACTCCATATTCAACCAAATAGATGGCGAAAGTTTCAAAGCACAACCCATAGATCGGGGGGAAATCAAAACATATCCAACGCTCGTCCCGATACAAGCGGCAGACGGCGGCGAGAGGTCAACCAATCACCAAGAAAAAGCAGCACGCCATGCAAATGACTTATTCATCCTGTTTGGGAGAATAAGAAACAAGGAGAAAAAGAAATTTTTGAACATCGCTCCAACCATCTAGACCTGGGGAGCGGCAGCGAGGACATCAGGGGTGGCCTCGTCGGAGTACTTCTTGAAGTTCTCGTTGAAGAGAGCACCGAGCTTGGTGACCTCATCCTTGAAGGAGGTGGTGGCGGTCCAGCTCTTCTCGGGGTTGAGGAGCTCGTTGGGAACACCAGGGCAGGAGGTGGGGACGGGCAGGTTGAAGACGGCGTAGTTCTCGTAATCGGCCTTGGCGAGCTCGCCGTTGTGGATGGCGTCGAGGATGGCACGGGTGTACTTGAGAGGGCAACGCTTGCCGCCGGTGGTGGCGCCAGCGCCAACCCAGCCGGTGTTGAGGAGCCAGGCGTTGACCTTGTGCTCCTTCATCTTCTCGGCGAGCATGCGGGCGTAGCGCATGGGGTGGAGAGCCAGGAAGGGCTGAGCGAAGCAAGACGAGAAAGTAGCCTGGGGCTCGGTGACACCGTCCTCGGTACCGGCCATCTTGGAGGTGTAGCCGGAGATGAAGTGGAACATGGTCTGCTCGGGGGTGAGCTTGGAGATGGGGGGCAGGACACCGCGGGCATCACAGGTGAGCAGGATGATGTTGGTGGGGTGGTTGTCACTCTTGCAGGGGATCTTGGCGTTCTCGATGTACTCGATGGGGTAGGCGCAACGGGTGTTCTCAGTGAGGGTAGCATCATCGTAGTCGACGATACGGGAGATGGGGTCGAAGACGGTGTTCTCGAGAACGGAACCGAAGCGGATGGCGTTGAAAATATCGGGCTCCTTCTCGGCGGAGAGACCGATGCACTTGGCGTAGCAGCCACCCTCAATGTTGAAGACACCCTTGTCGGTCCAGCAGTGCTCGTCATCACCGATGAGCTTACGCTTGGGGTCAGCGGACAAAGTGGTCTTGCCGGTACCGGACAGACCGAAGAAGACAGTGACATCGCCGTTCTCACCCTCGTTGGCAGAAGAGTGGAGGGTCAGGACGTTGTGCTTAACGGGCATCTCGTAGAAGAGAACGGTGAAGACACCCTTCTTCATCTCACCAGCGTACTCAGTACCGAGGATCACCATCTCCTTATCGGCGAAGTTGATGGCCACGGAGGTAGCGGAGGTCATACCCTCAGTGAAGCGGTTGGCAGGGAAAGAGCCAGCGTTGTAGATGACATAGTCGGGGTGGAAGTGGTTAAGCTCCTCGCGCGAGGGGCGGATCAGCATGTTGCGCATGAAGAGAGCGTGGTAGGCGCGAGCGCAGACAACGCGAACGCTGATACGGTAGCGCTCATCCCAGCCGGCGTAACCATCAATGACATAGATGCGGTTACGGGTGTTCAGGTAGTCGACAGCACGCTCACGGTTGATACGCCAGACCTGTGGAGAACATGTTAGTGAGAGAGTTCGGTAGATGACGTCATGCACGTGACAGCCTCGGGCAAAAGGGCGGGGAACGCGGAGCCGCAATTGGAAACCGAGGGGCAAAATGGGGGGGCAAAACACGGGTCAATGAAAAAATTTGTGATAGAGGATGGGGCCAGGCTTTGACAGAGACGGCTTCACGAGGGATTGCACCAGATTCAGGCAGGAAAGCTTGACCCTCCGATGCATATGCAAGGGAATCCAAGTGGATCTCTCATCGGGCCCGGCTGCAAGGGTAGTCTCCAAATCGGCAGACAGGTATGCAATGAAATCGCGCACAAATAATCAAGTAATCACTTACGTCAAGAGTCATAGGCTTGTTGACAGGTCCCCACCAGATATCGCCTTCTGAGGAAGATTCCTGGACGATACGCTTGTCGGAGGGGGAACGACCAGTCTTAGCACCAGAGTAAGCGCTCAAAGCACCGCTAGAGGTGACAGCGGTACCAGTCTCGTAGACGAGGGCATCTTCGTAGAGGGCAGGGACAGCGGGGTTGGCAATCTATATCATATTAGCAACCATGTACGATGATACACGTCTCATCAGCTAGGGTAGCTTACGATAGAGACACGGTCGTAGTCAATGTGGGCAGTCTCGTGCAGCTCTTCCTCAAGCTCGGTGTGACCCTTGCCAGGCCTAGGTGAAGACAGTCAGCGACGATGTAGAATGGTGAAGTAAAAGAGGCAACATACTGGACACCACCGGGGTGCAGCGCAGTGCGATTTACAGATGTGGCAACCATTTTTCTGAGTGAAGTAGAATGATAGTTATTGTTGCGTTGTTTCGCGATTTGTTGTTGAGAGAAATCTGAAGCCAGAGGACCTGGAGAGTTGGTGCGAGCGAGGGGTATATAATCCTTTCCGGCAGAGGCCATTGTCGCCTTCGGTCTTGGTATGAAGGAGGTTCTCGTGCACTTTCCGTAGTGTTTCTCCACAGTTCCACGGGTGATGTCGGGGTTGAAGGCCGAGCTGAAGCGGGCGGACGGTTGGCGATGGGATAAAGCGTTGCCGTGGGTTGCAAATGCCTGGAGGCGCAGTCCGAGATGACCCGAATGGTTCAAAGTGGACACGAGCTAGATTCGGAACGAAGGGCTCTATGACCGGGATGGCAAAAAAGCGGGAGCAAATAGGAGTTCTGCTAGGATCAAAAATCACTCATTGATTTTCTAGAGAGATTTAGGAGAGACAGTTGAGGTATCCAATTTATGTGTTCTTTTATGCTGCTCTGACGTTTGCAGCGAACCCTCACATCCCCAACATGTACATAGTTAACTTTACTATTTCGTCAATCATTTACCAAGTATCACAACTTCATCTTGTGAAATAGTCTATCCTTTCCAAAAACCTAGCAATTCTTCAGCCACGGACGACAGGAATGACGCGCAATGACTTCATGAATATCCAATTTCATAGTCCGGGCCAGAATCGCGGGGAGCTGACATAATGTCGATCAACTCGGGCGCTCTAAGCCGGAAACAATTTAACCCCTTGGCTCTTATTCTCGGCTTGCATCAACCCGAATTTACATCGGAATGCATGGCCTCGAAAAATGGAGCCAGATCAGAATGCAAGTGAGAGATTTGTCTGGGGGCCCGAATGACGACAAATTCGGCTGCAATATCGGAACGATTGTTTGGGCGCAGATTTCAGCAGCAAATAACGGCGTTTAGCCAGCCGAGGATGATGCACCTGCGTCCATCACTAGCGGCGGTGGAGACCAATCAGAAGTCCTACATTTCTACCTCCTTCGATGGTCGGGTGGGCAGAAGATATTGCCGCTGGGTCTTAGACCCTCATTTTACGGATTTATTTCACTGGTTTTCGATCGATAATGGCCTGGGTGCAATTAGATCAATGGTACCCGAGTGCTTGGGTCGCCATACTTCCAATGCATGTTCAGAGGAATGCAGTCAACGCCGAGAGTGAGGTCTGAGATGCATCTCACGATATCAGGTGCGGTCTGCCGTGAGGAATACGGCGTGCATATTATGGGTTCGTCTTTTCGGCGGGATGCCCACTCGGGATGTGTTTGGAAGTGTGGCTTGTGCCAGACTATACACAGTCCGGAGTCGTCGACCCCAGATCCTTCTCCCCGTAGTGGCGGATACCGAACCGGCTACGGCCTCGGGGGAATTTTTTTTTCGAAATCCACTCGGAGCCACTGTGAAACCATTAGTTATTTTTGCGCGATTTGTCTCCAAATTACGTAGTGAGTCATTCTATTTTCACCCTGCTGATCATTTTGATTTTTTTTTCTCTGCCCTGCGCGTGACACAAATACCAGGCTAGAACTATGTAATCGAATTGAGGCTTTTTTAACCCTGAAGAAGTAAGGGCTGGTGGAGAAAAAAGGGGATTTCGGACTCTCCACAAAAATGAGATTTTCATACTCCGTACTCCGGAGTCAAGCTCTCGTGATCTTCAATCATTGACTCTATTCACAGATTTCGGTTCGGTTGACCCCTTTTTCCTTCCGTCGCGTTTTCTTCTGTTATCTGACCCGGATCAACATTCACCATCTGCGCTAAATACATCAGACAAAGCTCTCGGTCCTCTGTCTCAATCCTAGCCAATCATTTCTGAAACTTAGCTTCCTAATTTACCCGTGACATGCTTCTTGGTCTTCATTCGAGTCGACCTCACGGAGTACAAATTATCTAAATGGCTGCCCAACCGTTGCCGGCGATTTAAAACCCGCCTGGGTCGATTCGCAGGGGGAACGGTGATCGACTTATCTCCTACTTCGCCCGAGGCTGAGCGGAGGCGCAGCTTCACGTCATTGCAGGGTTCTTGATAGTCGAACACGAGCAAAGCAACTCTTCCCAGGTTGAACTCCATCGCAATTATCATAGGACGATCATATTCCTTCCAGTGCAATCTTCTGACTTGTCGCATTGGGCACACTTCCTCTGATGATACATTTCGGTCGATGCGCACTTCTTGGCGTCTTGGCTTTTATCTGGGGAAGTCATCGCGTGGCCTGGTCACCCTAGTTCCTGCCAATGCGGGGTATAGCGTGGGAGGAACTAACGCACAGATGGACCGTGACCTCGGTGTCCATCAAATAGTATATCTTCAAAGTTCATTTGAATTTGAATCTACAGGGGTTCTCAGTGACTGTGCTTATGACTCTATCTGAAGGGTTTCTCCTTGATGTAGTATTCCCATGGTTGTTGAAGCTATTTCTGCTTGGCAATTTCCTTCTCTCGAAAAGATGCCCAGGTTTTGATTCATCGCCACGTCGTCTGTCAACGTGAGACATTGAATCTGCGGTTTCTATAGGTGGTCCATGCCTCTCTAAATCGTGGAGCTTACGCATATCCCATGTTACATACTTCTACTCTCGCAGGGCTACTTGGGGAGTCATATATACTACCTTAGATGGGTAGTACGGACGTTATGCTCAGTCCCAAATGATCGGCGGTCCATTATCTTTGTCTCGTGACCAAGTGGGAAACTCCATGTCACCCATTAAATTATGGTCAATGATGGGCAAGGACCTATAGTGCATAAGCATATAATTCGATGTTTGGAGGTCCAAGGCAAGAAAGCCGTCAGGCCTTCGATAAAACTTTTGGTACACGATAATGGGTCGTTTCACCTCCATGGTTGTTGAAGCAATAAGGCGTTCAATGTAAGCGAGGTCGTCAAAGAGCTGATATTGTATGACGGAAAGTTCTATGCGATGATTGAATGCGAATTCGAGAACACATTGTGGATCATCCTTCACGATATTGTCGATGGCTATTGTTCGCAAAAGATTAACAGTCATGAGCAGAATATGAACATAAATCAACTAAACTGCAACAAGAACATGCTCCAAATCATCATGGTCATGGGCATAATTCAGTTTCTCATTTCCTGGGACGCAGAATGCATGGAATTCCAAAATTCCTTCATTTCGCTGGCCGTGAAGAGCCGTGAAGAGAAAAAACCGCGGTGACCTCCAAATATATTATCATGATTCTCGAAACGAGAGCAATTGCACCAAATGCGCAATTCCCTTCCCAGCGTGTCTCTGGGTATTCAAAATTTCCCTTCCGATATTCCGTCCTTTCTTAAGGATATTCATCACAGATGCCTTCAGAAGCCATCAACTAGCGAGTGGGTTCGGAACATCAGAAGGGTTCGCATGATGTCTTTAGGCAGGATTGAATCCCAGGTGTGTCTCCCGGTCTATGTAATTTTTGATGAACTTTCTCGCTTTCGATGTGCAAGGCTGATTCGATCCGATCCGATGCCATTGCCGCTAGATCGTCATGCCTCAGGCTTTTTGAAGATTGCTGCTGGCGAATTTCCCTGAAAATTGATCTCTGATACTAGGCAAACATGGCAGCAAATTCTGTGGCTCTGCGTGCCAATGACACCAGAGATGTAGGGTCTGGCAGCCTCACCATGATAATTAGGATTACGGTGACCGAGTGCCTTTTTGTTGCTTTTCCTGATGATTTCGCTTCCATCTCCATCGGGCTGGAACGGGGGGGGGGAAGCGGATATTTCTCTCTGTGGGTAGAAATCAATAGGAAGAATTAGTGATCGGGGATGTTGTAAATAGGGGTACATAGTCAACAGGGTGCATACTTTCGATTTGTAACTTACCTCTTCTGGTTTTCCAATAATCATTGGGATATGATCAAGGAAGGCGGGAAATGAATGAATGGATAAAGCAAGATACAAGTAATAGTGGTGGGAGTTTCATCTCGAGCAAGGTGGTCATTGAGTAAGATCACTTAGAATCAAGCAGAAATGTGACTCAAGAAGTACATTGTGCGGTTGCCTGTACGAATCATGAGTTTTCTCTTGAGCTCATTGCTTCCTCATAGCCAAGCGTTGAGCATCACATCACGCCTTTGGAACATATTTTCCATCGTAGCGAGTCCCTTCATTCTGAGAATATAGCCCATGCTGAACGGCAATAGAAGCCAGTGGCAAGGTAACTCAATCTCAAGAAGTACAGACATGTATGGTATGTCGTCTGCAGGCCTACCCTTCTCCTAATGGCTTTATAATAAAGCACTTGCGCATATATATCTGTCAGAATGTAAAAATATATATTGGCAGTAGGTGATTGCGTCAAAGTGATGGATTTTGATAGTAAAAGCCGGGCCGTCACAATGACGCCCTTTTCCATAGAGCCATGGTATCTCATTTTATATCTTCTATACAATAGATTGGTAACTGAAGTGGGTGATACTTTCTCCTTATAGGCCAGGAGTGCGCGGGGCACCAGGAACTCTTGGCGAAGATCAAACTTCACTACATGATGGCCTTTGTCCACTCTATTTACTTTAGCAAAGCCACTACATAGGCAATTATATAAATGGATTCCGCTGCTGCTTGTCGCACCTAGATTGTCGTGTCTCCCGTATGCCTTTGGGAACTGAGGTTTGACCATCCTAGATTCACCATCGCACCACATCTCCTAGAAATTGGCTAGATCCACCATTCCAATGGCGTTGAGATCAACTATCGCTCTGTTATCAAGCAGCTACTGAGCCTTTATCATTGACCAAGTTGGGGGAGGATTCCATATGTCTTCCTGGCAACCGGTAGATCAGATAGGGAAGGTTCGATCACAACCCAATTGACAATTGACTTATGCTTTTGTTGATCCTCAACTCTAGATGATGTCAGAGTAGAAAGCTTAGAATGGGATCTCTGGATAGATATGAAGTATAAACTGGAGTGCACCTATACATGTATTCTTATACCCGAGGTACCTATTGATGTTTTCATGGTTACAAAATGTAAGTATCAGGAGCATATATTTCGTATCCATTATATTGATTAACCACCAAGGATCATAGAGATGTTAGAAACTTTCTATCTAGAAAATCACACAATGAGTCGGGATCATGTCTGAGTCGGGATGGAGTTCGTCCGGCGGACGAAGATTTGTCGGTGTTATGTGCATTTTCAACAGTTCGACCGAGTCGGGCCCAGTAGATTAGCCCGGTTCTCTGCCGTCATACATTCAAGATAAGGCGTCAATGTTTTAGCCTCAGTATCATCGTGCAAAACATCTTTGTATCTCTATATAAGTAGCAAAGAAGACGAAGGACGAAGCATGCAGGTCCAGTGACTAACAAGTTACATCAGTCGTCCATATCGAAACCCCCGAATATAGCTTGGTACTAAGCTTTCATCAACCTCTCCAATCAACAGGACATACTCTCCCTCCGATGAATATGGAACCCACATCAAAGCACCCATCTCGATCCACCTTGGCCAAAAAGGCCAGCAGATACCGCGCCTTGTCGACCGTTTTCTCCTTACTAGACAGGTATCTCTCCTGGCCCTTACCCCCAAAACCAAGCATCAACATCTCCCTCCCATCAATAGTCAGCAAGTCCCCAGGATCAATCGAGCTCTACATCTTCACCGCACCCTCAAGAGCCCTCTCCCCCGGCAAACAAACCACCTCGGCCCCACCCCGCCCCGTCCTAATCAATCTCCACGGCGGCGGCTTCTCCATCGGCCACGCCCTAGACGACGCCCGCTGGATCAGCTCCGTCCTAACCTCCACCCCAGACGCAGTAGTCGCAAGCGTCAACTACCGCCTAGCCCCGGAGCACCCATTCCCAACAGCGCTCGAAGACAGCGTCGACGCAATAATCTGGCTCTGGCAACACGCCGACCAATACAACCTCGACAAAGCCCGCTTCGTCCTCTGCGGCGCCAGTGCAGGCGGGAATCTCGCCCTAGCAGTCCCCTTCCGACTCCACGATGAACTCCAGCACAAGCGCTGGGCATCTATTGGCAAGATCCCGCTAGCGGGACTGGTAGCGTTCTACCCGGGCGTGGACTGGACGCGCACACGGGCAGAGCGCGATGCTACGAATCCCATTGCGCCGACGAGATCCATGATCTCGCCGGGTATGTTCAAGTTCTTTGATGACTCATACCTGCTTCCTGAGGCATTGCCGACGCGCATGGGGACGGGGCGGGTGGATATGTCGCATCCTTATCTTTCGCCTGGATTGGCGCCTGCTTCGCTGTTGCAGGCTGCTTATCCGGCTTCTGTGGCTATTTATACCTGTGGGTGGGATCAATTGCTTGTTGAGGGGAATGCGTTTCGGGAGAGACTGGCTGGGTTTGTGGAGGAAGGGAAGATGGTCAGTGTGGGTGGGTTTGTGATTGAGGATGTTATTCATGGGTTTGATAAGAAGCCTTCATTCTGGAGAGGGAATCGGGCGCGTGAGAGGATGTATGGGGATGCTGTTGGTCAGTTGGAGGGTATGTGGAAGGTTGGTTGAGATGATTAGGGAGACATTTTTGTGGTGTTTTGTCTGCACTGGAGTCTAGGTTGCGACTATGGAGTACGACTGTTCTGACGAGTGTTTTCTGAGGACAGGCATGAAGGCTGGTGGGAAATTGGGCTGCGCGGACTCACCAGCTCCTGAATGGCCAGACACGCGTTATCGGTCGAATCAACATCCTTGCGCTTATAGCGGATCATGAATCATTTGGCACTGTCTACTCTGTGCCTTACAGGGTGCAATCCTTCAAGTGTTCGACCTAAGCGTACATATTCTTCAGATACCCAGGATGGCATTACCTTGAGCAGGTTGGTCCCGGCCAGCTATTGCTATTACACCTTCCATGTCGATATGTAGACATGGAATCATCCTAAGGCCCTATTTGTATTAGGGCTTTGATCCATATGCCGTCTGACGCTTTGTATCGTCAAATCAGCTTCTGGACAAAGGACTCTGTCAGAGCGGGGCACCAGTCAGGCGGGGTAGAAAAGTCAGCAATTTTCTCGCCCAACGCTGTTTTCTTTCCCACATCTCTGAATATTGAAATCTCGTTTGAAGACATTTCTTAAGGTAAGCGCTGTCTTCTCTCGAGATCGGTGAGGACCCGGGTGGTTCCTAACGTTGCGTTAGATCTACAACAATGAACGGACACTCTGCCTGCCCCAAGTGTGGTGCCGCCGCTGACGGCACTAACAAGAGCTGTGGCGCCTGCGGTGCTGTAGGTTGATCCTTGTTTTTCTTCATGCGAGCTTATACTGACGAGACTAGTCGTGCCCTGTCTAAATTGCCCACTTTCCAACAGGATATGCACTCGGCTGTTTCGGTTGGAGGCTATCGGAGTTAAGACTGTGTACAGTCAAGTGAGGATATGAGTCAAAGCTGGATGCGGATATTGAATCTGGTCATAGCAATGATATGACGATAATGAGAATGAACTCGAATCTATCCAAAACTAAGTGCGATTGTTATATACGAGAACAAAAGAAACGTGTAGACATTTCCTCGAAAGAAGAGGGTAAAGAATTTGTTCATATGGCAAGAAACAACCAGCAGGATATAAAAGTGCACAATTAAGAATACCTCCCCGTCTCATCTCCGGACCATCTGCTCCAGGCCTCGGCAGAGAGCCATCAACCTCTCCCACGTCATCACAGACCAACTATACCCCCCTTAGACGGGGACAGCGGTCTTGCGCCACTGGGACCAAACACCAATCAAACTGCTGATGGTACCCGCGATACCGACGAGGCCATCGTCGAGGTTGAGAATGCCGACAGCAGACAACGGCGCGGCGAGATCGCACACATCGGAAATAAGCTGTGTCCGAGCAGCAGAGCGCTCCCTTAACAAAAGTTAGCATACCATCTCACAAACAACTTGAATGGGTATAACGTACTTCTCGATCTTCTTCGCCTCAACAACACCCTCACCCTCCTTGCGATCAATCTTCTTCTCCTTCTCCTGCAGACGGACAAGAGTGTAGATACCAGCAACAGCGCTGAAGATCAAACCCGCGCCCCAGGAGCGGTACGCAGATTCCTGCAGACGCTTAACGGAAGCCAGCTTCCGGTATCCGATGGCATCGACGACGGTGATGGTGTCCAGGGTCAGGTAGCCGGCGTAGCCGAGCTGGCGACCGATGGCGAGGTAGCGCAGGACGGGGTCAGCGGGGGCCTTGTTGTCGAAGGCGATGGCGGCGGCCTTGAGGTGCTCGAGGAATTTGCCGATACGCATGATCTTGCGCGTCGTGCCGAACTGCTTCTTCACGGCATTGTAGGGGTCGATGGCGGACTGGGGCTTGTTTGTTCGGTATAGGTACCACGCGTAGAAGCGGGAGAAGTATTGGATTGTGCGGAGGAGCTTATCGCGGCCGACTGTGGTTGTCTGGTTAGCTTGTGCTTATGCTTGCTCGGGTGTGGGGAGTGTGCTGGCGTCGGCTTCTCGGCCGACTTGCGACACACTGGCCCGGTTTGTGGTTTGCGGTGGGATTCTGGTGGGAGAATGGTTTGGGAAGTGCTTTGCAGAGTTCATGCTAGGGTAGGGTTTCTTGTTCTCTGGGGAATTTAGCACGTACCCGTTGTCGCAACGAAGCGCAGCCAGTGCGCCAGCGCAGGGTGGTAGACGAGAGCGTTGGCGACCATTTTTTTTGTTGGGATCTGGTGATGTGGGAGAGTTCAAGATTCAGACACCAGAGGATGGAAGAATGTCAAGAATCAGATGTGATAGTTCATAAGAGGAAAGGGAGTCGGTAATTGACCGGCGTATGGAGCCGGAGCACCGACCTCGGCTGAACTCGTGTGTACTCTCGTGCTTGTGGGGGGTCCGGAACATTTCATGATGTACGGAATTGAGTATGAACTGTGTGTATTAGAGTGAATTACCCCCTATTTCCCCATACAATTCATGACAATCTATTGAAATGTTTAATCTCCTTGAATCCGCTTTGATCCTTTTTATCCACTCGGCTGTCACTTTTGATTACATTTGTTCCTATACTATGTTTGCACGTGATTCTGCGTCATTGGGCATTCCATTCTCCCGAGATCAAATGTTCAGAAATTCCTTTTCATTGGATCTTCTTATGATGAGACATGGCATATCCACACTTTCCTCCTTCTTCGTCTGTCTCATTCTCCCACTACTCCGTACTGCTCGATAGATGACGATATACTGTGCTCATAGCTCGAGAGAGTGGGGAACTTCTTTGCGGAGCCGGTGGCTGCTAGTGTGGCTACAGGAAGCAGTGTCATTGAAGCACAGTCCAAATAGGACCATGAAATGGCAAACCCGCATAAATTTCCTCCTGACATGAAGGCACCGTGGATAGTGAGCATAACCTCGGATGCTGCTGATCCAACCATATCCACATATCACCCGAGCAACCACCTTGATTTCATACTACCCCTTTCCTGCCAAAATAGAAGAAACAGAAAAGGAAAAAAGAAAAGAACGATAACCGAGAATTCGTGACAGAATTTAGAGCACATTGACCTTTTCGCCGCCCTTCAACCAGCAGACTTTATCACTAATCCCCTCAGCCTCAAAGACCTGGCGCAGCTCGTCGCCAAACTGGGTGAAATGGCCCCAGGATTCATAGTGCATCGGAACGAGCACATCAGCCTTGAGAGCGCGGAAGAGCTTCGCCCCATCACTTCCACCCATGGTGATTTGCATGAGAGGACCACCAGTGTCCTCACCGATGGGCACATGAGCATTGCCCAGGTTCATAACAGCAGCGCGGACGTGGTACCGGTCAGCAATGGTATCCAACTCTTCAATGTAGACTGTGTCTCCGGTGAAGTAGATCGCATTAGGAAGACCATCACGACCGGTTCCGAGACCGTCTGCAGTCAAAATGAAGCCGGTACACTCATCTCCAGGGACGTGCTTTGTCGGAGTTGCAATGATCTTGAACTTCTTTCCGGCAATGATCATGTCCAGTTCCTCCCAGGGCTTCATGCCGTGCACGGCTGGACGGGGACTGAGGTTTTTGCCACCATCTACTGTGGTGAAGACATGGCGGCCGTCTAGGAGTTGGCGGCCGAGTTCGTCTAGGTTGTCCGGGTGGTCTTCATGGCTTAGAAGCACGGCGTCGATCACGGGAAGTTGGTCTAATCGGAGCGCAGGGTCTTCAGTTACTTTCAAGACGACGCGGCCAGCATCCCAGGAGGTACCGGCGGGAGAAAAGAACGGGTCTGTTAGAAAATTAACGCCGTTGATCTCGAGAATGGCGGTAGCGGTGCCGATATGGGTGACATGAAGAGTAAGAGACATTTTGACGAATTGAGGTTCAGTTATGGAGTAGAAAAGCAACTTTGGACGCTTCGAGTCCGATACTTATATGATGACTGCAGAATAGTCAGCATACAAGAAACAAAAAAGATTGCATTAGATATTACAAATGTGTGAAAAGAGGTCCATCAAACCTGGCAAATATCAACCAGCCTTTCACTGGCCCCGGCCATCCCGCTGGCCGGCTATCCCTCCCAAGATCTCGGATCAAGTGAAACGATATGTCAGTCCTAGAAGGTCTTTGATGGGTCCAGGTGTGGCTGCTAAGCTCTCGCTATGGTTAAGCTTATACCTAACATCGTTGTCGCGAACTCAAGATTTGTCAAATCACCAAGGTGGGATGTGGGATGTGCCGGCGAGGTCGATATGACCGACGTCACCTGTGACGCTGGAAACACCTGCTCATTCGAGCACTGATGCATGCTGTCAGTATCAAAGCGGGCTGAACCGTGTACATGGGAGTCATCACTCATGTTACAGAAGTTCCCTGCAACTCTAGTATCTAACACTCTAGGGAACTTCAAGATGTTAGAACAACACCTATCTTCTCTACAAAACATTCTCTAGCCTATGATGGCATAAAATTCATAACTAGTTTTATCACAAGAACTACCAAGACTATGCACATCCTTCATGCACCGATCTCCCCCTCGGAGACGACAGTCCCAAACCCATCAGCCAACTCACTCAACACAACCGAAACCAAAGTCTCAGCCTTGACACCAGGAATATCTCGATCCCCCACAGCCTCTCTGACAATAATCGGATCATATCCAAGCTCAGCAGCCGCCCGAGCAGTAGTGGATACACAAACATGCGCCATATAGCCAACAAGCACGACTTTCTTTCCTACATCACCTAAGCTCTGCAGATAGTCATGAAGATCGGTCTTCGCAAAGGAGCTAGGAAAGTTTTTGGTTATGACCTTTTCGCCCGACTTGGGAGTCAGCTCCTCGAACTCCTGCGCCAACGGAGTGTTCGGCGTGAAGACAGGTGCGCCTTCGGGGACCCCGTGAACAACGTGCACGATGTTCGAGCCGTTGTTGACTTGGCGGTATTTTTGCAGCAATCTGGCAATGACTTTGCGAGTTTGATCGACGTTCTCGGTCTTCAGGGCGCCTGTGGCGTATTCATTTTGTGCGTCGATGATAATGAGAGTTGAGTCTTGTGGGGAAGCCGAGGAGCGGGGAATGCCGATGATTTCTCGGAATGATTGAGTGGTGGACGACATTGTCGGGGAGTGATTTTGGGTATAAAACTTGGATGCGGTTGATGGTGCTGGTTGAAGAAAAATCTGTCAGTTGTAGGGATTTATTTGGATCTATATATCAAGTGTTCTTCGAGACATCAGCATGTGTCTATAGATGCCAAGGAGATGAATAATCCTCAATCTCCAGTGGACAGGGCGGCCATCCCACCTGGCGGCCATCCCACTCTTTAGCAATCCCACTTGACGGGCATCCCACTTGGTGGCCAAGGTTTCTCGCAGGTGGGGCAATAGGCACAATACGAGACACTAGCGAACTAGGGATTCTCCGTGGATTGGCAAAGTTATGGGTCGAATGGGTTTGTGATATCCATTGTTATCATGCAAAATATGAACTCACCAGTAGGAAATGTGCTACAGGCTAAAGTATTGATGGACAAAGGTTGGGGTCTGGCAAGCATGCGCTTTATATAATTTTAGGGCAACTATATCCAATCAAAGCCCACCCGAGCATCATGGAGAAGAGTAGAAGCTTCAGATATCCAATTCTTTGGATCTCCGTTATCTCGCGTAACTGCTGAAGACGTAGACCTTTTCAGAACTTCCGACTCTTTCCCCAATGGAGCGTTCCAAAGCTCATCACTATCTGGCATGCAGAAACACAGATCAGATAGTGTCAATAGGTCATTTCTGCCATTACTGGCAGGTTCGTTGGTCAAGCCAAATGGCGCGCACAATCGGCAAGTTTTGTAAAGGGTCAGCCCAAATCTCTTGATCTCTTCGACGCTCACGTATACAAGTGCAAGAGGTGCTTTGGGGTCATGTTGCAGGAGCATGGTTGGGTACGAAAACATACACCACCGTCGACAGGTTCGAACGAGAGCAGTCAAAAGCTTGTACTTGTCATCTGGCAGTCGGTATCGCATGCTCAAGTCCATACTTGGCTTTTCTCGAGCAATAAACAGAGCGAGGATAACGTTTAAAAGCACGCTTTGAAATGTTGTCATGGCCCACGAAGTATTCCGGTCAGGGGATGGACTGGAATCGGAAATGCACCATTGATCCTAAACATAAACCATAACATCAGCTCTGAAAATCCAAACGTGAGTCGGCGTATGATTCTTCCCACCATCTGAGCGTAGAAAGCAGAACATAGCTTATCATGCAAACGTATAGACGCTTCTCGCGCCTCCTTCGTCTCTTTTATCCAAAGTCCAATTGCGACGACAGATTGGACAAGCACACATGGTTCTTTAGTGTAATCAAATGTACCTCGATGCAGAAAGGGCCAAGCTGGATGAAAATTCTCAAAGTAAAGATCAATATACTCAACACCAATCCAAGAAGAAGCATCAGGAAGATAATCATCGATTATATAATCCGCTGGCAAAGTAGCTGATTCGTCATTCCATGACTCTTGTTCGTTGAGTATCTCATCTCGAGCAGCGACGCAAATAATGCCTCGACGTTGGCAGGCTTTGCATGGAATTCCGCCTTCGCAACGATCCTTTCGCGCATGACATTGGCTGCAAGCCTTTGACTTTTGAGGCGGTGGTACCTGTTTCTGTGGGTGACAAGTTCGGATATGGCGTCGCAATAGATCACTGATTGTTCTCTCAGTTGAAAGTCAGCGCGGAGTGTTCAAGTGCCCACTCACTTTCTAGTGAGAACACTCTCGCAATAAGGACAGGCAAGATTGGCGTCCCCGCTGTGGCTCTTTGAATGTCGGTTGAGGTGCTCTTTACGCCGATATTTAGCGCTACATCCCGGATGGTTACATCGGAACCATGAGGGGACAGTGTCGGTCAGCCGCGACATTGTACGAATTTGTGCAAAGCTCCGATGTGGAACCTCAGAATTAAGCAACAGTCTGATATCCAATGACCCAAATCAAATCAAAAAAAAGAAAGCTTGAAGTGCAAGAAAGAGAGCGAGCTCGGGATAGTGGAGCCTTGAAGTTGAGGCGTCCAATGTGGGCTCTAGGATTCGCCTCTCGGAGTATCCCACTTGATGAATAAGAAGTCCTAATCAGGCGCTCAAGTGTGCCCTAAGTCATAAAATGGGTATATCCCTCTTGCTTATCCATCATAGCTTCTTGTCAGCGCATCTTGTATAAATCAGAAGGGGTCGAAGATGGAGTTCCTCCGATTCACTTCATCCGCTCCCTTGAAGGGGTTCCCAGTGTATACTACTCCGATTGAAATGCGAAATTCCTGACCACCACCCTGAACCTTTGTTTCACGTATCCAGACTAGGGGGCAGCTCCGATGCGGGCGCAGAGAGCCATTACAGCTTCAATTCTGAAACAGCAATCTCCAAGTTACCCAGCATACATGCCTCTCCGAATTCGAGATTTACTAGGATACTGAAGACCCTGAGAAACCCCGTTTATGGCCACTTTGGTACAAAAGCCTCATTATCACTGCCATGAGCCTGGGTGCTACAATCATCAGTCTGTCCAGTACATTGTATACATCCAGCATCCCTGGTTTACAAGGAAATTTCACGTTCTCAAACTCGTGGCCCTCCTCGGTGTCACGACTTATCTTCTGAGAATGGCGACAGGCAGTACCCTTTTTGGCCCCCTCAGCAAACTTGTGGGTCGTCGGCCGATTGATATCGTCTCAATGACAAATGAGTACGTCTACATCTCCTCCAACTACCTAGCCCGATCTTATGGCATATATGCTGTTGGGGGTTATGCTACCAAGAAGATCAGATAGATGGAGATGATGAGTTGATTGCTAGGAATCTGCGATCTATCTAATATGGAGGGTGGATGCCTGAGTAGCAGAGGGGGGTGCTGATCTAAATTCTTTCTCTATGGGGTCCTGAAATCACCGAAATAAGATGGTGAGGAGCGGCAGAACGCCTCAAATTTTAATCGGCTCATCTCGGCAGAATTCTGTCGGCCCCACCCTTTGACCAATCAGGACCCTCTTTTCTATACAAATCAACATAACTTGCTATTCATGGTTTTATCAAGGCTTTCTTTCTTACTTTTGTGTCACTGCTCATCATGACTTCTAAGGTCTGCAATCAGTGCAAGCGTTCACTTCCTTTAGACCAGTTTCGATCAAAGACTGGAAAGCGAGAGACCAAGCAGTGCCAGCATCGGCATCTGTCTCCAAATCCTCGAGATCCGTCTTTAACTCACCAGGGCTCGTCTCCTGATCCTATAGCGTTCACTGAATCCGATCGAGCTAGCTCAGTGCTCTGCCTACCAGTTCAAGCCCCAGTCGAAGCCCCGGGTCACTCTAAGAACCTGTTCCCAATGCAAACAAACCCTTCCTATAGACCAGTTCCGCTCAAGGCGCGTGAATCGGGATACAAGACAATACCTCCAGTGCCGCGAGAATGCTACTCAGTCAAGATCAAGAGCCACAATAGCGCCTCGAAAGCTAGTCCCAGTTGTCCCGCGCCCGGATACTCCAATACCCACAATACCGCCTCAACCGGCTATCCCAGATCCTCCGTGCCTGGATGATCCAGCTCTCGATAGTCAGGAATGGGAGTTGATTAAAGCCTTCTATACCAAGCTGCAAGAGTACAAGATAGAGACCTGCTCGCACTGCCAGGAGCGGTGGTTTGATATGAAGCTTAAGGGCAGCGTCTGTAAGCGCTGCCAGAGCGTAGACAAGGACACAACGGTATGGCTTTACGGCTTATCGAATGAGATCCAGCCTGATTAGGTCCCTTCCTACCTACCCAAGCTCATTCAGATCGAGGAGATTTTGATCTCGCTGGTCTATGTATTTATCGAGGTCCGCCAGATACGTAGACAGCAGTACCGCTACCGGGGCCATGTACATTTCTTGAGAGATGTAAGGCGGGTCTATGAAGAACTACCCCTGCTTCCGAGCGAAGTCGACGTTATATTACTTCAGCTGTTCAATACCGATACAGATGATAGATTGAGCCCTCGGTTTATGCAGGATTTTCGTGTACGCCGGTCCGCCATCGAGATTTAGCTCCAGTTTCTACGGGAGAATCATCCAGGCTATCGTAATATCAGAATATCATCCGACCGGCTACAGAATTTACACGATGATAGCTCGGTCCTCGACCAGATCTTGACCCAGGTGACTGAGTTGTGCCGTGACTATAATGGCGAGCCTGAGGTCGATGACTATGACGAAGGCCCTATAGCTACCGCTGTCTCTAATTACATTCCTGACCGCACTGAACTCGATGCGGTTCGGGAAATAATAGCACCTCCTAATAGCCTGATATTACCTCCGTTCAGGACGAGCAGTTTACTCCAGCTACACCTCCGTCGGCAAGTCAAGTATCTATATCGCTACCATTAAGGCCCTAGAAGTGTCTTCCTACACACACAGCAACACCGGATAAAGCCTAGCCAGTCTATAGGAGAGACCAACTCACAGATACTCCTTCACTATCCTCAGGTTCAGATTCTCCTATAGATACACCTTCTAGTCTACGCTATAGCGTAAGTAGGTAGATTCAGGGAGATTACATATGTTTGATTAGTGAGTACAGTACATAAGGCACTAAATTTAATAGTTACGTATTCTATTACTACTACTTCGCTCCATTGGGCCCAGTTCAAGAGTAACAGAGTAAGTTCTTAGAGCAGCAGCACCCATTCTAGCCGAGGACCCTGGGCCCATGCCCCTTGTTGCAGCTCTCTGATCATCGCAATAAGGTCCTTAACAGCGATAACGAGGCCCTTCGTCGCGATAACCAGTTCCTTCACCGCCAGTATCGCATCCTTAAGAAGGACCACCACCCCTATCCCTTCTAGCAGGATCCCTTTAACGAACAGCTGAAAGGCACACGCAGCGCCGGGAGAAAAGGGCATAGCTATAGCAGGTATCGCGATCGGCATCTGCTACTAGTCAGTGAGCGATGTAACGCAGAGCGGAAGGGATCGTACTTTGACCAGCGATAGCACGACCGAGACAGAGGTAAGGATTCGGCTGCAGCAGGCAGAACGAAAATGTTAAAGCTGTACAAGGCACGTCAGCTAGTCAGCAATGGCAAGGATTAACCAGACCAAAGGACGCTTATCAGTGTTGATACGTTCAATGTTGGCGCAGTGCAAAGGGTGACAGTGTGGAGGGTGTTGATGAGAAAAGTGGAAGAAGAAAAAGGTGCGCATGATGAAGGAAGATCATATGCACTGTGAGGCTGCAACACTGACATGCTCTATGGAAGACAAACCTGATATATTTCTGACTATGCTAGCTATATCAACACATATAATATCATGATATCTACCTACAGATTGTGCATAGCTTCGAAGAAAACGGATTTAGCTACGCTCAGCAATAACCTGCAAGGGGTCCGGGGAGCGCGAGCACCCTGGTAAACAATATAATAATAATGCTGTTCTTTCGGGTGGTTATCCGAAGTGTAAGGCTGAGCTTTTTGCTGGGATTTATGAAATCCGCACAACATCATTGACAAAGCGTAGCATTCGCCATGGTTTCCGAGAAACTGGGATTTGGCCGATTGATTCAGATAAAGGCCTTACAAACTTAGGTTTGATCGATAATGATCTCCCTGAAATGCCTGGTTTTATAGTTCATGATATTGCTTCCGGAACTACACCACCACCATCAAGTTCACTACCAAATTCACCACCAGCGACAGTCCAAAAGCTAAGAAAAGCAAGCACTAAGATCATCAAACATATACAAAACGATGTTACGATTTCTCTGAGGATACGAGATAGCCTTTCTCAGATCTTAACGGGTGAGCTCGCTCTTGCTGAGGTTGGTGCTCAATTCGCAGAGGACAATGTACGCATTTTACAGGGGAGAAAGCGTTCTAATACTACTAAAGCAAAGCGCAGGCTTTCATAATTAGGCCCTCGGCTAGGAAAGGACTGTAAAAAGCATATTTCTGACCGTGCCGACCGAGAGAGACTACAAGTGTTGAATCAGTCTAAGAAGGCCTGGCGGGATGCAGCGATTTTAAAGGCAATTGCTGACAGGGAAATTGAGGATTAAGGGCAAATCGGGGCAAATAACGATAAAGAGATTCCTCAAGAATGGATTGATGATCTTTATTGTATTGATATCGAAGGTGAAGCTATTTAAATTCAATGAATTAGATGGTTGATTTGAAAAACTATCATTGCGCCCGGGTTATAACTGCGCCCGGGAAGCCGGACACTCGCAGAGGGGGGTCCGTGTTCGACGACCCGATTACCCCAAGGAAGAGATAAAGCATACACTACCGAGAGCGAAAATCAATCAAGATATCGAGATACTGCAAGAACTTGCGTTGAACATGGTAATGTGGAATCACGATAAAATCTTACGCCTTTTGGAAGGGGGCGATTGAGAGGTCGAGTGATCAGGATAATTATATCCTTTGAGAATTTGTACAATGTGGTGGTGTCCTTCTTGACGAGCAGCCTGGAGGGCATTTCCGTATTCTCCACCCTGGGCATTGATATCGGCTCCTCGCTCTAGCAGCATCTGTGCTATCTTGTTGTGTCCTTCGGAACAAGCAGCCTGGAGGGCATTTCCGTAGAGTCCACCCTGGGCATTGATGTTGGCTCCTCGTTCTAGCAGCATCTGTGCTATCTTGTCGTGTCCTATGGAACAAGCAGCGTAGAGGGCATTTCTGTATTCTCCACCCTGGGCATTGATATCGGCTCCTCGCTCTAGCAGCATCTGTGCTATCTTGTCGTGTCCTTTGGAACAAGCAGCGTAGAGGGCATTTCCGTATCTCCCACCCTGGGCATTGATATCGGCTCCTCGCTCTAGCAGCATTTGTGCTATCTTGTCGTGTGCATGGAAACAAGCAGCCTGGAGGGCATTTCCGTATCTCCCACCCTGGGCATTGATATCGGCTCCTCGCTCTAGCAGCATCTGTGCTATCTTGTCGTGTCCTTCGGAACAAGCAGCCTGGAGGGCATTTCCGTATTCTCCACCCTGGGCATTGATATTGGCTCCTCGCTCTAGCAGCATCTGTGCTATCTTGTCGTGTCCTCGGAGACAAGCAGCCTGGAGGGCATTTCCGTATCTCCCACCCTGGGCATTGATATCGGCTCCTCGCTCTAGCAGCATCTGTGCTATCTTGTTGTGTTCTTCGGAACAAGCAGCCTGGAGGGCATTTCCGTATTCTCCACCCTGGGCATTGATATTGGCTCCTCGCTCTAGCAGCATCTGTGCTATCTTGTCGTGTCCTCGGAAACAAATAGCCTGGAGGGCATTTCCGTATCTCCCACCCTGGGCATTGATATCGGCTCCTCGCTCTAGTAGCATCTGTGCTATCTTGTCGTGTCCGAAGAGACAAGTAGCCTGGAGGGCATTTCCGTATTCTCCACCCTGGGCATTGATATCGGCTCCTCGCTCTAGTAGCATCTGTGCTATCTTGTCGTGTCCGAAGAGACAAGTAGCCTGGAGGGCATTTCCGTATTCTCCACCCTGGGCATTGATATCGGCTCCTC